>VWZD01001278.1:0-97913 GCA_013396695.1 Sakesphorus luctuosus
CTCTAAACCAGCACAACCTTCTTCATATGTGTCATCTGGTTAAAGGATTCACTCAACTTTCTAACTTGCAGGAAAAGCAAATAAAGCCTAAAAATAAGTGAGGATATTTTATCACATGAGGGACTGGCTCCGGTTAAAATACAAGTTAGGTGCAAAATCTGCATCTTATTTGTGCTAATAACTAATTTGTCCTTTATTTTTTAAGCATATGTGCTTGAACTCTCTGATACATGTATGTGACTTTGTAAAAGGACACATCTACATTTCACAGAAATATTAAGGTGCTTAATAGACATCAGTGGAATTCTGAAACACTCAGACCACACCTTGCCCACATAGACATATTCGTATGAATATTATACCTGCTTTTGAGGAATAAGGAGATAGTCGATGGCTTAACCCATTTACCACAGACATCAAGACTTAGACATGAACAACTGTGTAACCCTCATGTAGACAACAAGCAATCTGAGGTTTCAAAGAAACTACAAGTTGACTTTTTTAAGAACACAGTGGTCACCACCAGGAAACCCAAAACAGGAGGGCAAATGGGAGATATAAACACTCTGTTAATCACAGTGTGATTTTATTTACCTATAGATCATCTGGACCCCAACTCATGGAATTGTGCTCATCACTTGAGCATTTGATGCCCCAAAGATACTTCAGGAGTTCAGTTTCCTTTTCTTTTTGCTGTAGGCATTAATCTTTCAGGGATAAATGACTGGAAATTTATATTACTGAGCTGTGTTTTCCCCTCCCACCCTACTGAGACTTTGAGGCACCTTTCAGGCACAGCCTGCAGGATGACTTGAAAGAAGATCAGATATTGAGGAGAAATGGTGGTCACCTTTATTTTTGACTGATCACCTACATTACATTCCCTCCTCTATTGGAGTTTGCCTCAGCAGAAGAGAATTCCATCTGAGATGGTTTGCCCTGTTCAGGTGATTACAAGGAAGACTGTTATCCTTTTATCAGTGGAAAATTCCTTCAGAGAGCAATTTTTGGATGATTCAAAGGGGAAAGGTTTGTCACCTCCTTGTCTCTAAGTGGTGGGGGATGTGTCTCCATCCTGTGGCTGGAAGCCCACACACCACACAAACTGTGGGAGTGGGTAGGGAGAGGTTCTGAGATCCCTTTGTTCAGACTCAGGATCAATAAATGCACTTTCTGAAGTAAATCCAAGTTAAATGGTAAGAGATAAAGACTGGGTGCTTCATGTCTGTCTGACAAGTCTATTCTTCTCTTAAAAAGTTGAGAATGTTTTCTTTTAAAGAAAGGTCTTGGCTGTTCAGCACTGATTTAATAAGGTAGTTTTACATTAGGTGAGCATTAAATAATTACTAAATGAGATCTTCAGGCATGATAAGCAAATAAGAGCTTAATCTACTTGCTATATAATTATCTTAAAATTATACATGCAGCAATATGTAATTAAGACTATTCTTACAATTTAAAAATAAGAATTCTAACATGAGAGCCAGTGCTATCCTTAGAAAAAATGATTCATCATTAACCTGTTTAATATATTCATTTCTACAAGCTTTAATGAATTTCATGGAATGCTTAAACACTGAAAGAGAAAAGAAAGTATTTCTGAGTCTTGACATAAAATGTTTTTGGGAAAACTCCCTCAGGCCAGATTTTAAAATCTTAAATGATCACTGAATGAAGAGAACCTGGACATTACACCTCTACTGTCTCGGAGTATATTCTACATCCACTGAAAGAGAAACACAGAACTGAACATTTCAGAGCATCATGGAATGGTTTGGGCTGGAAGGGACCTTAAAGATCATCCAGTTCCAACCTCCTGCCATGGGCAGGGTCTCCTCCCACTAGACCAGGTTGCTCCAAGCCCCATCCAAGCTGGCCTTGGAGAAACAGGTCTCCTGAAGGGGTTCTCTGTTCAGGTTTGGGTATCCAACCCATACTGTGGAGTACAAAAGGCCCTGGGGAGAATGTGAACCATGTGTGTCAACAAATCTTTCCATTGTCCAGTACTGGCTGGAGCCTCTGTGGGTCAAACTGTCCATCTACTGACTGCAAATGCTTAAGGAAGGCACACTTAAAAGTGGTATTTACAATTACCCAACTGTCTGAGATGAACATTTTGATTCTGGAGAGGCACAGTGTATTTAAATTTCATCCTAGGAGCATGACTGAATTCAGATAGGAATTTCCACATCACAAACTTGAGATCTGAAAGGAAAAACATTTCAAATATGTTACAAGGACCTGTCAGAATGAATTCTGGTTTTCTTTCTGCCAAAGTGTCTGTGATGTCTTTTGCATCATGTTCTAGATGCGAGTCATTAGTTTTATGGTCATATACATCAGGTTTTCCTGCTCCAGTGCTGTACCAGTTTTGAGCAATGAGATGAGATCAGACACTGTCTCAAAGGAAGCAGTGGATGTGAGTATATTTTTGCCTACACTCTATAAAACTGCCATCAAAACCATGGATCTTTTAAAAAGTGTGAACTATATCAGATGCAGTTGGTTCTTCATTCCTGGAAGTGCTCAAGGCCAGGCTAGACATGGCTTTGGAACAACTTGGTCTAATGGAAAGTGTCCCTGCCCGTGGCAGTGGGTTGGAACTGGGTGATCTTTAAGGTCCCTTCCAACCCAAACCATTCTGGAACTCTGATTTTTTAAAGCAGATTTGATATACAGAGAATGAAATAGGATGGTTGAAGTAGCCAGGGAGTTCTGGAGAACACCCAGTCCACCCCATCTCCTCAGAGAGAGGTTGTTCAGGATTTTGCCTAGTTGGATTTTGAATATCTCCATGGGTGGAGGCTACACAAGCTCTCTGGACAAACTGTTCCTGTGCTTTAACACTCTGAGGGTAAATATGCTACGGAAAAAAGTCCAGTGGGATTTCCTCTACTTCAGATTGCACCCACTACCTCCTCCCCTTTTACTTGGTGTCATTGAGAGTACCCTGGATGTCTTTGCTCCCTCCTGTCAGGTATTTATACCCCTTGACAGGCTCTTTCCCTTCTCTTCTGTCCCAGGTCTCTCAGTCTCTCCCTGTGAGACTGAGGCTTTAACCACCCTTGTGACACTGCACACACTCATGAGTGTGTTCAAGGCTCTCTTGCACTGGATAGCCCAGCACAGGCCACAAACCCCCAGATCCATCTCACTGAGGGTGAGCAGAGGGTAGTAATGCTGTTCATAATGCAGCCTAAGAAGCTTTTAATTTACTATTCTCTGAAGACACACTTGTTTCATGGCCAGCTTGGTGTCCACTGGGACCCCTCAGGTCTTCTCTGCAAAGCTGCTTTCCAGCCCATCAGTCCATCCTGGTGCACTGGTTCATTCCTCCTCAGGTGAAGGATTAGCACAGCCCTTTGTTAACTTTCCTGGGAATCCTCTCTGCCCATTTTCCAAGACCAATAGAGTTCTCTGAATAGCAAAGCAACCATCAGGTCAGCCACTCACCCTGAATTTTTCCTGACTGCAGACTTGTAGATATCCCAGTCATCTGTATCATTAATAAAAATACCACCTGCTATTGGTCTCAGTACTGACACCTGTGGTACTGCATTGCTGTCTTTCCCCCTGTTGAACGTTCCTCTATCTCAGTATTTCAGCCTGTTTTCAACCCACCTCATCTGCATTTATGTTATATATTCCTATGATCATAATCCGTGCATTTTTTTTTCCTGATTTGCTTCTGGATCTGATTAGCTGCCCCCAAAGTCACATAACATAGAATAATAGGATCATAGAATGGTTTGGGTTGGAAGGAATCTCAAAGATCATCCAGTTCCAACCCCCAGTGCAGTGGGCATCTTCCACTAGCCCAGGTTGCTCAATGCCCCATCCATCCTGGCCTTGAACACTTCCAGGGATGAATCAGCCACAGCTTCTCTGGGCAACCTGTGCTGATGTAGCAAGAGAAAATATGTTAATCCAGCCTTTGCAGAGCTAAGGATGTCCACAGTGATGCCAGAGCCAGAAACTCACAGTTCCTGTGGAGCTTTTAAAGTGCCATAGTGAGCTGTGCCTTACTGTGAGTCAGCCTGTCAGTCACTGGAGTGCAGCTGATGCTGGGACTCATCTAATTTAATTTTAGCTGCCAAGAAGTTTGCTGTCTGTTCTAAGCCAGTCTTTGAGGCTGACTCTGTTGTCAACACACAGAGACAAGTAACCCCAGAGGGCGATTCATCCAACCTCTCTGCACTGACTCCAGAGAGACATAATGACTGGCTGAGAGCACATGCCTAATTATTGGCTGGTGAAGGTTAGGGAAGATGAATCCCATTAGAAACAAGCAGGTTGTAGGAAATATTCTGCAGGCTCTGTGCCAGCTTAGGACTCCTCTCTGCACTGACACCTGGCAGTGTTCCAGCTCTTTTTCTCTTCCAGGCAGTGTGCAGGGGAAGGAGCAGAAGAAGGAACAACTTGACTTCTATATTCCTGTAGCAGTATTTTTATTCTTCTGGTCCCCCTGATGAACTGAGAAGAAGAACGTACTCTTTGGAGTGGCATGGGGTGAGTAAGCTGGGCTCAATGTGCCCAGGTTTGTTTGCTCTTCCCCACACTGTGTGTTCTGCCATTAGCCACTCCTGCTGGTTCCTTGCATGGAGACAGATCGTATCCTCCTGCTCAACGAGGCATTTGTGGTGCTGAAATAGCACTGGAGGAACCCACAGACTAAAGGGAATGTGAGCCCAGTTTTTGAACTAAAGCACAAGCAGGCTGGCTTAGGCTGCCAGGGTAAATAAAGCCTAAATCAGGCCCATGATGTGTTAACAAACATGATCAAACCACTGAGCCCCTGGGACTGATATCTGGATTATGGACCATATCATTACTGTTATCTGAGCAGATTCTTCCCTTCAAATTTGGTTTCTCTCTCCAAAATAAAACCTTCTAGTTTTGTTTCCACACCCACAACTATTCTTTGTGATGTCTGAAGCAAACAAGGGATTCAATTTCTTTTCCAGGATAGTATCTTACCCTTGGAATGATGTGTTTATTTATTTATTTGCATCAATGTATCAATAATAATACAAAGAGATTTTCCTACTGCAGCTGCAATTGTGGGGCATTGTACAGCAATTTAGCTAAGGGGTGAAAAATTGGATTAGACTGAGGAAGAAACACTTGATGTGCTAAGCATGCCCTGAAGATATGTTAGATGTGTCACCAGATGTCAATCAATCATGTGTTCTGTTGTCTACTCTGAGACCAACCTTCACACATACAATCAGAGAGTCTGGAAACAAAAAAAGTATATTTTAGGATCTGCTGTTAGACCCAAAAGCCACTGAGCCAGAGGTTAAGGCATGGATGAAGCCACAAAGCAAGAGATCAAAAAAGATGCCCTTGGAGCTCCTCTAAAAGGAGGATATCAGAGATCTGGTTCTCTCCCTCTCTTTCAGATCCCTGCAGTTTGATGGAGAAGCCCCTTCCTGGCCTCCCCCAGCAGATGGGGGACTTATCCAGTAATTTTGTTAATTGTATTCTTGCTGGATGTAATGCATTACTTCAACCCCTTGTTTGTAGGAGTCGTTCCCAAATCATATGTAGCACTTCTCAGTCCTAACTTGGGTGGTCTTTTCCAAGCCCTTGCTCTGCACATCCCATACATCCTGCAAGCAGATTTAGGATCCTGACATAATGCTGGTTTAGATTACAATATTTCTTCAGTAGTATCACACAGCAAACATTTATACAGATGTTTACAATGCTAATTTCTTTACAAGACAAATTTATCTTTCACAAATATCAAAAGATGTTGCCCCAGGAGAATTTTTATTTAGCTGACAATGCATGAGTGGATGAGAAAAACAAACCCACTAAACCCTTTTCACTGGAACTAGATAAACACATACAAAGATGTACAAAGGAAGAGAAACCTCCAAACTTTTAGTCTGTGCCTTTGCTTTGAAGAGTACAAATGCTGCTGAGGAAATTCCCAGCAATGCTTTGATGCATTAATCATAGTAAGATCTGTGATTGCAAACAAACCTATTATTTCAGACATTTTCAAAGTGGGTGTCACACACAGAACCTTCAGTTTTCAAATTACTCTTAAATTGCTTTAAATCGCAGACGTGGGAAAAGAAAGAAGGCAAACATATTTATGGTATGCTCCAGAAAATGGACTGAAAAACTCAAAAGACAGGAAATCCAGAGGAAAACATACCAGAAAATGGCACCAAGGAATACTGTCCATCCATTGCCTCTTTTCCTTTTGGCATTTACTTCCAGGAAGAGCCTGGTTCTGCCTTCTCTGGAGCCTCCAATAAGGCAGCTGGAAACAGCAGAAAGTCACCTCAAAGCCTTCTCTCCTCCAGGCTCAAATTCCCTCCAGGACACCCTAGAACCAGTTAATCACTGCTGGGGCACACAGTGGTCTTCTTTGAGGAATGTTCTTGCTCACTATTGGTGGGGAAATGTGTTGTCCACAAACTATTTCTGTTTCACATCTTTAGTCCTTCTATGTGGCTATTGGGTGGATGTGCCTGTAGCATACAATAGAGAAGCCAAAAATATGTTTCTCCATTGTTTTCTGCCTCTCAATACATCCTGCTAACATTGTCCTGTCAGCTTTTGTGGAAAACTTTCCCAAGGAAATGTTTCCTGCCAGAAAATCCTGTCTTTGTCATCAATTTCCCAACATCTGGACCTAACCACACTTGACTACGTGCCAAAAATCATGCACAGCGATTGACAAGCATTATAAAAACCTGAAGATGAATTCAGAAGTTAGAGGAGCAAGAGAGAAGGAGTAACTAGGAACCGTGCCTGGTTTCTTCTGGTCTCTCGTCTCAGCTCGCCTCACCTTTCTTCCAACACCACCAGCCTTCACCTACCTCGAGAGAGAAACCGCCTGCTAGCCCGGAGAGAGACTGAGACTGCATGAGTGAGATCCTCATCGGCCTAGAGAGAGAGAGCCAGCCAGCGTGGAGACTGAGACTGTATGCATGAGGTATATCCTTTCCCTGAATTTCCCTCTTACAGGCTAAATTAAGGCAGCTGTTTTTGCAGCTAAACCATAAGCCAGCCGGTCAGTGTGAGGGGTGATAACGGGACATTCTGCATTTCAAAGACTTACTATCCTCCTGCAGCTAACAAGTAACATCGTGGCAGAAACAGAGAGACAAACTTCGCTTTTCCTCCCCCTCCCTCACATCAATACAGCACACAAGTAGTTTCTTCATGGTGGTACTTTTCTTCTGCTTCTATAAATACTCTTAGGCGTTTTTCCTAACTTTTCTTGTTTTTCCTCTTTTCCTTTTGCATCTCTCTAGCAATCAATTAATAAAAATCAGGTTTTGGTATTTACAGATAACTTGTTTGAGTTTTAATTTTGCTCAAGAGAATATTCAAACTTATAGTTCAATCTGCATCAAAATTAAGCAGATCTGAACGTTACAATGCCCAATAACTTAAAATGCTCCCACCTACTCCCCAATGCTTGGAGAGTCGAGGAAAAGTGATGTTTTGCAATGATAATATTGTTTTTTGAAACTGTATTAGAATCCCATTGGTTTCATATTTGGACCTGTCTCACCTGTCAAACCAATGCAGACATTGATCTCTCTTTGCCACAATATACAGTGACCCTAATTCACATTTTCCCATGAAAAAGAACTGCCATAAACAGTGTGAAGGAAACAACCTTTTTTGAGTTTTAAGAGTTGCTTCAGCAGTTCAAAGGGAGTAAATTTCCCAGGATCCCTATAGAAATATGAATGAATACACCAAAACATTTCCAGGAGCAGCAATGCTCACTCTAAACTTCTTTGGATCCTCATCAGCCTAATCTTAGCTGGCTATACAAAAACATCTGTGGTCAAAGCATAAAGAAGACATCAACAGTGATTTAAAAATATTTAGCAATATTTATAAATATTTTGGCCTAGCACTGACATCACTGCTCTGGACTCTGCTATGACTGCATGGAAAGACTAATTGTTTTAATTGCCCAAGAGAAGATAAGACAAGACCATCCTGGGCCTGTCCTTCATTTTATGAGTCAGAATCACTGGATGGGATAGTTACACTTAAGTTTAGGCACTGGTTTAGGTGTTGTGCACTGTCGCTGCCTGACATCTGGCTTCCATAGGAAAGGTTTTGACTGTCCCTTAAATCCTGTGTCATATATAGAGCACACACTGACAACAGAGTTTAGGAAGTGATGCCACTGTCCTGAACCAGACATGTGGGTAATCTGTGACAGGCTATACCACCCTCATGCTGGCACCAGTCAGAGGAGTCAAACAAGCATTTGGGGAGAGCAGCTCATCTGATTTTAGATGCCTGTTCTGGAATGAGCTCATGGACCATCTGGAAAGTACCTGTTTCTCTCTGCTGTAAATAATGGACCAGTTAAGAAAGAGCTGAGCAATTTTTGGACATCTAAAATAAGGTTAATTAAATTTCTACCACAATTCAGTTAAACTCATGTTTGACCTTTTTTTTATCTTTAAATGAGAAGAAAGTATTTAATAATAACCCTTTGGAGTGTGGCAGCTTCAGTGAGCACTTCAAGTGGTGGGCAAACACGCATTAAAATCCAAGGCACACAAGACCTATGAAAGTGCAAGAAACACTTTTGTGCTATTGACAATTTTTTTCACCTCATAAAATCTCTCAGTGACTATTCAATTGTACTGTGGAAACCAAGGTAGGGACACATCTGAGTAAGCTACAGGAGTTCTGTTGAGGATGTCCCTCCCTGCCTTCTGTTTGTAAACCTTCCTCCATGCCCAGCACAGACCAGAACCTCCCCTGGCATCTAATTCCTCCAAAAGACTTTTTCCAGTGGAGCTGCTTCCCACTGTTTTTTGGGTTTCTTTGGGGTTTTTTTTTGTTTGTTTGTTTGTTTTCCCCTGCAGTTTCTCAGCATCCCTGGAGACAGGGATACACTTGGCTGCTGCAGAGAGCAAACCAAAGGGACAGGACATGAGCAAGAAAATGCCACAGAAACCTTGATAATAATGGTAGTAAGAATCAAAATTTGCAAACCAACAGGAAGGCTCTTAATTCATAAGAGTCAGTATGTAAAAGAGCCAACACAGCAGCAAACACCAACCACAGTTTGTGTGGACTGGTTACTCAAATTAGGAGCTAAATGGTAATTTTTTCCAATTTTTCATATATTAACCTTTGTCATAAAATGTAATTAATACCTAATGTACTTTGCCTTTCTTTGTCTGGATCAGGATCAGTCTCTGCTTTGCTGCCTAGCTGAGGGACACAAGTACAAGTCCATTTATCCCAGCTCCTCTGGGATAAACACGTGTACTTGCAGCTCATCTTTCACAGCACATGGAGCAGATAACTGGACAGGTAGTGAGTTTATAGTGAAACATTTACAGAGTGATTTTGTTGATCTGTTTTCTACATCTATACTAAGAGAAAAATCCTACCTGGAGATCACTGGTGATGGTGATCAGTCCTTTACTGTTCAGGAACGTGAATCTCTGAGTCAAGGACACCTGAATTTAGTGAGAATCCCAATCCTGAGCTTCCACAGAAGGAGGAATGAGATGGATCTTCAGCAACAAGCACAGCTGCAGGCCCCTGGAGCAGGCTGNACTGATCTGTTTTCTACATCTATGCTAAGAAGAGAAAAATACCACCTGGAGATCACTGGTGATGGTGATCAGTCCTTTACTGTTCAGGAACGTGAATCTCTGAGTCAAGGACACCTGAATTTAGTGAGAATCCCAATCCTGAGCTTCCACAGAAGGAGGAATGAGATGGATCTTTAGCAACAAGCACAGCTGCAGGCCCCTGGAGCAGGCTGTTGGCAGACATGTGGCAGAAAGCTGGCACATGGCTCAGGATACTCTGGATGGTGTTCAGCCTTGTGAAGGTGTGAAGAGTGAACAAGTTCTCACTACACTCAAGAATAAAAGCAACATTTTACAAGCTCCAAACCATTGCCAGGGGTAGCTGAATCCCTAAGTTTGGTGTCACACATATCCCTGGTCTCTCTTGCACATCCTTTGGGCATGGCTACTGGCTTGCATAGAATCATAGAATCAATCAGGTTGGAAAAGACCTCCGAGATCATCAAGTCCAACCCTTGGGCCAACTCCAGTCCATTAACTAGACCATGGCACTCAGTGCCACATCCAATCTGCGTTTAAAAATCTCCAGGGATGGGGAATCCACCCCCTCTCTGGCCAGCCCATTCCAATGCCTGAGCACTCTCTCTGTGAAGAAGTTTTTTCTGCTCTTCAACTTCAATTTGCCCTGGCAGAGCTTGAGCCCGTGCCCCCTTGTCCTATTGCTGAGTGCCTGGGAGAAGAGACCAACCCCCACCTGGCCACAACTTCCCTGATGTGGCACTTCCAGACAGTGCTGAGGTCACCTCTCAGCCTCCTCTTCTCCAGCACAAACACCCCCAGCTCCCTCAGCCTCTCCCCACAGCACTTGTGCTCCACTCCCTTCTCCAGCCTCCTTGCTCTTCTCTGGACCCGCTCCAGCCCCTCAATCTCTTGCCTCAACTCAGGGGCCCAGAACTCAACCCAACACTCAAGGTGTGGCCTCCCCAAGGCAGAGTCCAGGGGAAGGCTCACTGCCCTGGGCCTGCTGGCCACGCTACTTTGGATCCAGGCCAGGATGCCATTGGCCTTCTTGGCCACCTGGCCACACTCTTGCCTCCTCTTGAGCTTCCTGTCCCTCAGTCCCCCCAGGTCCCTTTCTGCCTGGCTGCTCTCCAGCCACTCTGTGCCCAGCCTGGAGCGCTGCAGGGGGTTGGTGTGGCCAAAGTGGACATGGAGGTGGTTGGTGAATGTTGAATGGACAATCCTTCCAGCCAGACCCTTCACTGAACACCTCCAAGGTCTCATTTGTGTCCCATGCAGAGAGAGAAGCTTTTGTTCACTGAGAAACACAGGCAGAATGTCTGTACTCATTCCCATTCCCCATTGTACAACCAACCACCACTTTTGCCTGTGTTAGTTCTCTCTCATGAGTGCAACTATTCATAGTAACTCAGGAATAATATTGGAAGCAGATAAATCATCTTCAACAGCCTGATAAGTTGGCACAGCAACATGACTATGTGAAAGCTACTGAGCCACAATGCCTTTAAAAATAAATATACATTTTGCAACTGTTGGGGGGGGGTGGGGGGGTAGGGTGGTGTTTAAATTATTTTTACATTTATTTTTGTTGGTTTGTTTCAAGATGAAATTTAATTATTAATTTATAAATATGTTGATGTATTTTTATCTTGCATATTGAACATATGCTCCTTGCCATGAATAAGCAATGAAGCAGAAAACTACTGAGCAGCACTACAGGAAGAGAAATTTTGGGAGCATCATTAGAGCTTGTGGATCTTATTCCATGTTCATGCACACAGAAGAAAGAAATTGGGGAAATTTCCTGCAGTCCCCTACTGTGTTATTCCCTGTTCAGATGGTGAGAGAGAGTCTTGATCTGCAGGAGGAGTAGATAAAACCATGACCATTTTTGTTGGAAAAGAGATGAGCAAAAGGCAGATGTATCTCTTGTGCCTATCAAGCAGCTTTTAGGCAAAAGAGAGGGATCTTTTTCCACATGTCTTTCCTGAAGGATTCAGATGTGATAAGCAAGGAAAAATACCAACATAACTGATTTTTTTAATTAATTTTTTTCCCACAGATTTCATTTATAATCACTGGAATAAAAAGTTCATTTAGAAATGATTTGGTTGATTTCTCCAAAATCACCTGTCTTAGAAGAAGAATAACTGCCTCCTCAAAACAAAACAAAAACACCCAAGACTCAAAAAAACCAACCAACCAACCAACAAAAACTTAAAACAAACAAACAAAAGAAGTATTTGCTTCTCTGACTCTAAAGTGAGCTTAAAAATTGGCATTTACCTTTTAAGTTCCTAAATTTGGGATAAATGGATCCCACCCTACATGTTCCACAGTCAGGACACTGAGCTCAAGGGTTGGGACAACTTCTGAACAGCTCCTGTTCAGGGAAGGAAGAGCACAGGAGGTGTTGTGGCACAGCCTTGGATTTTCAATTAACAGAGTAATTGACTTTCCTGCACCCCCAGTCAGGCAGGAGGTCACTGGTCAGTGCCTGGAGAGGCATCAGCTGCTCCAGCCCAACATGAGCAGGCACCTTGTAGAGGCAGAAATGAGAGCAGCAGCAGGGGAAGGACCAGGTTATAGGGCTCAGTACAAGATTTTGCCTCTCCCAGGATTTCAGAGGAATTTGGTTCACCTCTCTCATGGTTTGACTCATCAGCCCAGTGGCAGAGTCTCAAGGGAAAAATAGAAATGCTGGTGATGTCAGCAAGGATCTGAAGCTGCCAACATTGACTGGTAATAAGTAAGTCCTGCCAACTACCATGACAAATCCTTGAGGAGAAGCAGAGAACAGAGAAACCTGAGTTCTGCTTTAGGCAAGGCATCACCTCAAACAAAAAAAAAAGTGAATTTCTTGCAGCTATAGCTTCTCTCTAGGACTGCCTTTCCAAGAAATCCTGATCCCAGGGTCAGTCTCTGTCTTAGCCACCTTATCTGGCAAACAAAGACAGATCTAATGAGGCAGTTGGACTCAATGATCCTTGTGGGTCCCTTCCAACTTAGCATACTCTGTGATTCTGTACCAAGCACTTGTGGAGGAAAGAAAAAAAAGTTTCTAGAATATCTGAAACCACTTTTGATGTCATCTACTATCTCTAAGTCTGTGCAGATTTGGTGATTTCTTGCCTTGTCACACAGCAATGAAAGGAATGGCAAGTCAAACAAAGACAACCGAGTCTGATTCTCTTACTAGTTGTTTAAGCAACACAAACAATAGAAATAATGTTGATTGTTCCTCCCAGTTTTGGAAGCAAAGGTTAAAAATAAGGTCTAGTGCTCATTTAGTGCACAGGGCAGAGCTTCTGTGACTCACCAAGGAACTTGTGAACTCCTGGCAGAGACATCAGAGAAGAGAAAAGGCAACTTTCCAAACCAACATTCTGGATTGTCAGTGGAGGCTGCTCCGCCTGGAGAAGGAAGGAAAAGCTCTGGGGAGACCTCAGAACACCTTCCAGTGCCTAAAACAGAGCTGGAGAGGGACTTTTTCCAAGGACATGGAATGATAAGGCAAGGAGGAATGGCTTCAAACTGACAGAGGGCAGCTCCAGATTAGATGTCAGGAAGAATTGTTTCTTGTGAGGGTGGGCAGGTCCTGGCACAGGTTGGGCAGAGAAGCTGTGGCTGCCCCATCCCTGGAAGTGTCCAAGACCAGACTGGACAGGGCTTGGAGCAACCTGGGGTGGTGGGAGGTGTCCCTGCCCGTGGCAGGGGGTTGGAACTGGATGATCTTTAAGGTTACTTCCCACCCAAACCATTCCATGGTTTTTTATGCTTCTATGATTAGAGGTTAAAACATGTAATTTTCAGATCCTGATCCTGAAGTTACTTTCCCACAGTTAAAAACAGAGGAACTCTCTTACAATTTGATCAGGAGGGTGTACATACAAGGCCTTTGGATGTATAGATTCCACTGCCTTCCTGCCAAACACACAAGTAGTCTTGAAACAGTCAGAGGGGAAAAAAACCTCTTTGTCTTGCATTTTCCCATCATCTTTGCTGATGGAGGAAAATTCTTTAATTACTGCACCTCTGTGGGATTCTTTTCAGAACTGTAAAAGTTCTCCTTAAATGAAGATTCAAACAAAAAAGTAAGAAAATATATAATATCAAAGGAGAGATAACCTAAAAATTATCTTTTGGAGTGGGAATTATTGTGGTGTTACCACAAAGTCTTGCTTGGCAAGAAAACTCTGCCTCAAAGGAACAACTACCTCTGTCTCAAGGTCAGTTAAAACATTCAGTTTTACCCCACAGGCACTTAAGAAAATTTGTTTTTTTCTGTCCCATTCCCATGTTTACTGGTTTTGCAGTTGGCAGCTGCACTCTATAAATAGCTGGAAAGATGATTAGTCTGAATGATGAGACTAAATGATTCACAAATGAAATAATGACACTGCTTCTGTGCAGAGCTGTGCAGCCCAGCTTGGCACACCAGCACTGTGGGCCTTGGGCACACAGGGGGAGGTGGCAAAGAGAAGAGCCAGACCTGGTTTACATCAGTGATTCTGCCCTGACAAGAAAGTTGTTCATACTCCATGGTTACTGTTTATAAGTCTTTTAACAAGCTCAGGACTGGTTGTGCATTCTCCTACCAGGCTCCCTTTTTCCTGTGTGTTTGTAGAAATTCAGCTGCAGGAGCAGCAACACAATTTGGTTTCATTAGGTGGAAAATCCCATCTCTGCTCATCCCCCATCCTGCCTCTCAGCTAATATTGTTGTTGGTCTTGCTTGGATAACTGAGCCAGAAAAAAAATTGCTGTTGGTTTTCACACTGACTCCTGTATTGATTTCTCTCCTGTGGTTTGTAAAACATGCTCCTTTTCACTGTTTCCCAGGATTGCTTCGCTGCAGGAAGCAAAGCTCTATTGCAAAGGTCGCTCTGTGTTTCTGTCAAATGCCTCCACTTGGCATTGGCTTTGCAAAAGCTTTTCTCTCTGCTTTCTGAAGACCCAAAACAATTTTTAGTTTCAATTACGCACTCATAAAGTTTCCTTAAAGAAGAGAAAGAAAGAAAAAAAAAAAAGATGATTTTACAAGATCAAGATCATGTTGCTTGAAAAGTTACTGAGAGCCAAGTATGCCCTAAAGTGTATTTATTTGGATGTCATATAAATAAAGAGAGAGAAGCTCTGGTGGTGTGAGATCAGATGATCTTCATCAAGATCAGAATAATTCAGAATTGTCTTCAGAGGTTATTGAATTCCTCTATGAACTATTAAATTCCACAACAACTCCACATGGTCTTCCCTCAGTTAAATTTTAGGGGTTTCAAGCACAGATAAATTCAAGACAAAATCACAACACAACCACAACAGAAATACCAAGTTCCAACATGTGAAAATCTGTTTCACTACATGACTTTCCTTCTCCCATCCATCACTGGTCTCACAAACAAGCTGTGGATCTGGGAAGGGCTGACTGTCCATGTGTACCTGTCCTTTGGAAAAATGCTGCCACAACTTTCCATTTTAAAAATAAGTGCTGGAAGGATAAAAATTTACAAACTTCCCTACAGTGATGTAATGGCCTTAAACAGACAGAGGGTAGATTTTGATTGGATATTTGGAAGAAATTCCTGGCTGTGAGGGTGGGCAGGCCCTGGCACAGGTTGCCCAGAGAAGCTGTGGCTGCCCCATCCCTGGAAGTGTCCAAGGTCAGGTTGGATGGGGCTTGGAGCAACCTGGGCTGGTNAGGCAAGGAGGAATGGCTTCAAACTGACAGAGGGCAGCTCCAGATTAGATGTCAGGAAGAATTGTTTCTTGTGAGGGTGGGCAGGTCCTGGCACAGGTTGGGCAGAGAAGCTGTGGCTGCCCCATCCCTGGAAGTGTCCAAGACCAGACTGGACAGGGCTTGGAGCAACCTGGGGTGGTGGGAGGTGTCCCTGCCCGTGGCAGGGGGTTGGAACTGGATGATCTTTAAGGTTCCTTCCCACCCAAACCATTCCATGGTTTTTTATGCTTCTATGATTAGAGGTTAAAACATGTAATTTTCAGATCCTGATCCTGAAGTTACTTTCCCACAGTTAAAAACAGAGGAACTCTCTTACAATTTGATCAGGAGGGTGTAGCATACAAGGCATTTGGATGTATAGATTCCACTGCCTTCCTGCCAAACACACAAGTAGTCTTGAAACAGTCAGAGGGGAAAAAAACCTCTTTGTCTTGCATTTTCCCATCATCTTTACTGATGGAGGAAAATTCTTTAATTACTGCACCTCTGTGGGATTCTTTTCAGAACAGTAAAAGTTCTCCTTAAATGAAGTTTCACAAAAAAAGGGAAGAAAATCTATAATATCACAGGAGAGATAACCTGAAATTGTCTTTTGAAGGGTGAATTATTGTGGTCTTACCACAAACTCTTGCTTGGCAAGAAAACTCTGCCTCAAAGGAACAACTACTCTGTCTCAAGGTCAGTTAAAACATTCAGTTTTACCCCACAGGCACTTAAGAAAATCTGTTTTTTTCTGTCCCATTCCCATGTTTACTGGTTTTGCAGTTGGCAGCTGCACTCTATAAATAGCTGGAAAGATGATTAGTCTGAATGATGAGACTAAATGATTCACAAATGAAATAATGACACTGCTTCTGTGCAGAGCTGTGCAGCCCAGCTTGGCACACCAGCACTGTGGGCCTTGGGCACACAGGGGGAGGTGGCAAAGAGAAGAGCCAGACCTGGTTTACATCAGTGATTCTGCCCTGACAAGAAAGTTGTTCATACTCCATGGTTACTGTTTATAAGTCTTTTAACAAGCTCAGGACTGGTTGTGCATTCTCCTACCAGGCTCCCTTTTTCCTGTGTGTTTGTAGAAATTCAGCTGCAGGAGCAGCAACACAATTTGGTTTCATTAGGTGGAAAATCCCATCTCTGCTCATCCCCCATCCTGCCTCTCAGCTAATATTGTTGTTGGTCTTGCTTGGATAACTGAGCCAGAAAAAAAATTGCTGTTGGTTTTCACACTGACTCCTGTATTGATTTCTCTCCTGT
This sequence comes from Sakesphorus luctuosus, assembly GCA_013396695.1. Classification (NCBI taxonomy): domain Eukaryota; kingdom Metazoa; phylum Chordata; class Aves; order Passeriformes; family Thamnophilidae; genus Sakesphorus; species Sakesphorus luctuosus. The sequence continues at coordinate 16,560 of VWZD01001278.1, forward strand.
GGTTTGTAAAACATGCTCCTTTTCACTGTTTCCCAGGATTGCTTCGCTGCAGGAAGCAAAGCTCTATTGCAAAGGTCGCTCTGTGTTTCTGTCAAATGCCTCCACTTGGCATTGGCTTTGCAAAAGCTTTTCTCTCTGCTTTCTGAAGACCCAAAACAATTTTTAGTTTCAATTACGCACTCATAAAGTTTCCTTAAAGAAGAGAAAGAAAGAAAAAAAAAAAGATGATTTTACAAGATCAAGATCATGTTGCTTGAAAAGTTACTGAGAGCCAAGTATGCCCTGAAGTGTATTTATTTGGATGTCATATAAATAAAGAGAGAGAAGCTCTGGTGGTGTGAGATCAGATGATCTTCATCAAGCTCAGAATAATTCAGAATTGTCTTCAGAGGTTATTGAATTCCTCTATGAACTATTAAATTCCACAACAACTCCACATGGTCTTCCCTCAGTTAAATTTTAGGGGTTTCAAGCACAGATAAATTCAAGACAAAATCACAACACAACCACAACAGAAATACCAAGTTCCAACATGTGAAAATCTGTTTCACTACATGACTTTCCTTCTCCCATCCATCACTGGTCTCACAAACAAGCTGTGGATCTGGGAAGGGCTGACTGTCCATGTGTACCTGTCCTTTGGAAAAATGCTGCCACAACTTTCCATTTTAAAAATAAGTGCTGGAAGGATAAAAATTTACAAACTTCCCTACAGTGATGTAATGGCCTTAAACAGACAGAGGGTAGATTTTGATTGGATATTTGGAAGAAATTCCTGGCTGTGAGGGTGGGCAGGCCCTGGCACAGGTTGCCCAGAGAAGCTGTGGCTGCCCCATCCCTGGAAGTGTCCAAGGTCAGGTTGGATGGGGCTTGGAGCAACCTGGGCTGGTGGAAGGTGTCCCTGCCCATGGCAGGGAGTGGGACTGGATCATTGTTAAGGTCCTTTCCAACCCAAACCATTCTATAATTTGCCATCTCTTTCTTCTTCAAGACTGTTGTGGGACAAAGGACATACCAGAGGAAAAGTGGCAACAACAATGGATCATGGAGAAGGCAGACAATATGAGGGTCCTGCACCCACCTGAGCCAGGAGTTCAGAGTCTGAGTACTCCATTCCTTCCACAACTAAGACATTTTCTCTATCGGTCTAAATCAAAGTTTATGGATCTCCTGTTGCAATTACGGGTGTTTGGGTGCATATAAAACTGGGTTCACCTCTCCTTAATTCAGCCATTCCAAAGCCTAGTTTGAGCTAAGTCTCTGTATTTCTTTTGTAATAGAAAAAGAGATAAGCAGTTTTAAAGGGCAAATCATCATATGAACTTTGGCTTTTAAAAAGAAGAAAGTCCATGAGTGTGGCTCTTTAGAAGATTGGGTGCTTAGCTGTATTTATGTTCAGGGAAGTACTATCTCAACACGGGATACAGTCTTGCAATTAACTCTGTGGAACACCAGGGGATTTTCATTGAAATAAATCCCACACACAGAGCTCATATTTTGTCAGCAAAAGAGTCAGATATTGGGGGTCAGCCAGCCCTTAATTAACTGGCTTTGAGTAAGGTCATTCCTAAGACAGCACTCAGAGCAGTTTCTTAACACTGTGTGACAGCTGTGAGAGGAAGGAAGCTCCATCCTAAATGTTTCAAGCTGATTTGAGGCAATGCCTCTGTGTTGTCACTTCTGGGTAATGTTCTGTTCTTCAACATCTCTGTTTTTTCCCTTTTGGACATGTCTTAAATAGTATATCTGATCCACTAAAAGGATAAGTGAGCCAGTCTGTGTGGATCGTGTTCTCACATATAAACATTAAAAAAACCCCAAGGCAAAGAAGCAAACAATTCAATTTGCTGAGGCCATATTGAACTGTTTGCAAATCACTCTATAAGGGAGAGTAAACTCCTCAAAAATCACGAATGCAGTTATTTCCTGAGCTTTCCCTAATTTGTGGTATCACTACCCCAAAATACTTCTCAGGATGAATTAGACAATGCTGAAAATGTTGCTCCAAATACAAAAAGTAATTTTCTTTATCAGTCACCAAAGGAAAGGAACTAGAGAACTCTACTCCTAAAACACTCTCACTTCTTATTTAGAGTCCATCTCAAAAGGTAATTGCTGTGGTGGAAGTTCAGGAGATAGAAAGTGATTTGGGAACAACACCAATACAGGATAATACGTAGGGAAAAACATTAATCATTTACACAGATTATATAAGAAGCATTCATATCATGGAACAGGCCAGTAACATTTCCCTTATCTCACAGTACTTTGCAATGTGTCAGTGAACTCTTTGTATGGGAGCTTCCTATTGGGAAAGGTGACAGCAGTAGATGGGCAATTATTCTGTAATGTGACATCGAACTCCAATGATTCCTGATTACCCAGCAAAAAGGAGAGATGGTCCACTCACTATCCCATTTGCAGGGAGCAGCATTAGTGGGGGAACCCTACACATGAAGGTGAGCCAGGAGCCAGGGAGGCACACAAGGCACTGCTCTCCCCAAAAACACAGTCCCTTCTGGAGCAAGGACAGCAAAGCAGGTGCAATAACAGCAGCCATCACCATCTAAGTATCTGCAGGACCAGGGAAATCTGCAGGGATGTGAAAGTCACAATCAAACCAAGGTACAAGGCTAGGCACAAGGTTATTAGTCTCAAGGATGTAGGACAAAGGCCTGACCTCAAATGTAGCTCCTAAACATCCCCAAGGAGGTTTCTCACAAACATATATAGTGTTTTCTGGCAACTCCACAACTGCCTCTTTCTAAAGGGCAAATATCCCCTTCCTAGAGAAAGTGCTTTAAGAGAAAGGAAATGGGATGCTGAATTTCTGACTGGATTGTTACAGTGTGTTAAAAGGAAATGTGAAATTGGTCTTGCCTTCTGGCTGAATCTGTGAGATAAACCCAACAGGCTCACATCATGCTCATCCTGCACAGTGAGGGATGCAGATCTGCAGAGACTGCAGAGCTGCGTTGCTGCAGGATTGCCAGATGTGCCCATGGAGCTGAAAGAAATTGTCATCACCCACAGCATTCCTTTCCACTTGGCGTCCATCTGGACTTGCCAGAGAGTCACCTGATCTCACTGTGGGGAAAATATAAACATGGGAGTCATGGATGGGTGAAAGCTCGAGTAGCATGTTGTTGTGGTATGACATTGAGGCAGCTACAGCCTAGGAACAAACACCACAAAACAACCTTATAAAACAGCTGAGTGGAGCCAAAAGTTTGAAATCAGAAAAGGAGCTTTCCCCTGGAATGGAGTGTTGACTGACAAAAAGGAGCAGTGTGGGTTAATATTATTTATTAGGAGTTAGGAGGGAGATCAGTGAAACACTACACAAGGCACAGAGGATGGTGAGATGTACTTGCAAGAAACTGATGCAGAATTGAAACAGGATCTAAGAGCTCATTATGGAGGAAGCAGTTCAGCTACCCAATTAGAAGAAAAAGGAACAGAGGAAGCAGGAGGTGATAGAGCTTGTCTGGGCTTGTGGGACATGAGCTAATGACACCAAAACATGACAGAGGGACACATCGAGGAACAGGTGAAGGAATAATGACTTGGTCTGGTGGAAAGGCAGCCTAAATAATGCAGTGCTGCCAGGGCTAGAACTTTCCATGGGTGACTGTAAAACAGGTATTACCAAAAAAAAGGCAGCAGAATGTAGAGCCCAGCTCAACACCACAGGGCATTTCCCACAAATGTCAGGAGAAAATTAAAAATAAGTTAGTGATGGAAGACTATTCATAAAGTCTTCTCACGTAGTCGCATGCACCTTCTTGTGGTCATCAAGCCAGGGTGTCTGTTAAACATATTTGGTAGATTTGTCAACCAAATTTGAACTACTAAATAGTGATTAAATACTTCAGAGCCAGAGCAAATGAAATGGGACAGAAAGGGAAATACTTCAAGCAGGGAGAGATGGGATGTTACTCACACAGAACATGCAGCCAAATGCGCCTGAAAGAGATGATGTCTCATTCTCCTGCACCAGGGAGTACAACAACCAATTTAAGACCAACAAAGATTGTATCAAGACATGTCCTCCTTTGAGTCAAATCACTTTCTTTTTCCATTTACAATGTACAAGAAGAGTTAGTGCTTCCAGCAGCAAGAGTCATTTGAAGACCATCTAGTCAAAAATACCATTTAAGACTTGTTTTGGAATGGAATGTTAAGAATTTAAGGCAGAGTAAGAAAGAGTCTAGAACATAGCACAGAGTTAGTAAAAAGATCACAAGAACAATGAAAGAAATAAGTAAGAAATGTATGTGGTTTGTATGTCCCCAAAGTTCTTTGCTTGCTACTCATCGAATATATGGCCCAAGAGACAATGGGCAGAATCAACTCTTGCAACTAAATGCAATGCTTTGTAGTGGAATCAAAATCATGGTTCTGTGAGAAAATGCACAAGTCTTCCAGTGCCATTAGGCATTCTAAAAGCTTACTAGAATTTAGAGAAAGATGGAGTGCAAACTTGTTAATCTGTCAGTGAGATACCATCATCTGTTCATGCTCTGAGTCACCACCAAAACCATGTTTGTTTAAACATGCACCTTTGGGATAATTCATCACCAGTTAAAACCTAATCCACAATTTCCCCAAGAACATGCATCCTAAATCACTCCTGAATTCTCTCCTGACAGATTGCTGGCATACAAACCCAACACATCAGCTTCATCTTTAATTTACTGTGTAAGGCTATTTTGCATATTGGCAGAAAGCTCTCATGAGTGGCCACCTTATACCATGTATGAAGGTGTCAGCAGCATCAGTCACAGCTCAAGACTCAACACTGACAGCACCAACTTCTAACTAGGATAAGTAAAACCCATCCAAGCAGTACCTTAGGCAAGAATCAGAGAGAATCACAGAATATGCTGAGTTGGAAGGGACCCACAAGAAGGAGCAAACCTCATGGGAAACTTCTCCAGTTAAACTGAAAGTAAGCAGATGTTAATAATTCACTGTGCAGTCATGAGACACTTTCAAGAACTGGCTGGGAAAGGGAGAACAAATACCAGCACAATAATGCAGGAGCCCACGTTTTATCTGATTGAGCAGAAACACAGTCAGCACTAAATGTCAATGCCTTTCACAGTGCCTGTGACAAGCTCCTGCAAACATTCAACTGCTGGTTTCTCCTAGCAAGCAAAGCTCCTAAGTTTGCCAAGCAGTTGTGCAGCCTGGATTTTCACCCCCCAAAAAATGGCATTTTGTTGAAGTCTGAAGGATGGAAGGAATAACAACCTCTGGGCACACCCACCTGTTGGAAAATGGGGCATTATTTCAGTCTTGAAAGCAGATAAAGTAATTTTATAGAAGCATATAATGATAGAAAGCTTCGGGTTGGAAAGGACCTTAAAGACCATCCAGTTACAACCCCCCTGCCATGGGCAGAAGCACCTTCCACCAGATCAGGTTTCTCCAAGCCCTGTCCAGCCTTGGCCTGAACACTTCCAGGGATGGGGCATCCACAACTTCTCTGGAGAACCTGTGCCAGGGCCTGCCCACCCTCACAGTTAATACTTTCACACAGCAGGTGTCCCAGAACAGTGGCCAATAAGGCTTTGAATATCTCCAAAGATGAGGATTCCACAACCTCCCTGGGAAACCTGTTACACTCTTAGACTACCCCCAAAGCAGGAAATAGATTGTTAGATTTAAAAGCTATTTCCAGGATTTCTATTTGTGTCCCTTTCACCTTGTCCTGTCACTGGACTCCTCTGGGAAGAGCCTGGCTTCATCTTCTTCCCTTTCTCCCATCAGGAGTAAGTACACATTCAATCTGAGAGGTAATTTCAGAACAAATATTAGAACACATTACATCAACATTTCTACTTTGAGGGGCTGATTGAGTACACAGGCCTGCAAACAGACACTGTCAGCCTGGGAATTCATTCATACATTGAAAATATACTTAAAATAGTATTTTATTTATAAACACACAGCCAAGATAAATGGTTACAAGCCTTGGATTTGTCACAGCCCCTCACCATGGGTTTGTTGGTTGGTTTTAGGTTGTTTTTTCTACTAATACACAGAACAAATGGCAAGTCTTACCAGAAAAACACACAGAAGCTTTAGAGCTTAATTGGCTTCTACATTTGGGTCAGCAAGTGTTCCTGCTACAAAGCCAGCGAGGGATTCTTGCAACCTATTCATGTTTCTCACCAGCACAGCAGCAGCTGAAAAGATAGGCAGCCATGGCTACCGTGGTGACATCAGCAAACTTCTTTTCACAGCTGTAAATATTTGTAGTGGAGCCAATTAGAGGCAGCAGGTTTTTGTTGGCATTGCCTAGGAAACACTGACAGCTCCTCCAAAGAATCCCCCACCTCTCCTTACCCCACGGGTATTCACTGAACAGTGGTGGCAGCTCTGGTGGCTGATGGTGCCTCCTGCATCCATCGCTTTAGAAGCTCTGCTTGTGCCAGTGGCCATGACAAGGAACAAAGCTGCTTCTGGAGACACTGAGAACCTGAGTTCTTGCTCCTCAGCTCTCCAGTGGCACTGTAAAACCAGTAGGGAAGCAGCTGTGAAATCTGCCAGGCAATGAGATTCACTTTAAACTAAGTGAAAGAATTCAGGATCCTTTTATGCAGCTATTTGCATCAAAATCCTTGTTCTGAGCAAACACCTTTCAAGGGCATTTGGGCACTGATGAATCTGCTCACAGGGGAATTCCATAAGCAAGAGAGCCACACTTATAGAAGAGATAAAATGCTGTTACTTTTCAGTCAGAGTGTGAGAGCAAACATAACTTCATAAATCTGGGAAACAGAGTACAATTACCTTGTGTTTTGGGGTACCTTCTGTAGAAGGATGTACCCCAAAACACAAGGCACCTACATGCAACAGACCTCAGATAAATACTATAGATTTTTCAAAATAAAGAGGTCTCTGTGTTCTGTCAGTTTGATAGAGCCTTTACCATGTCTGAACATCCTTGGCTTGCACTTGTCAGGACAAAATCTAATTTGTGTTAAGAAAAGGTAAAGGTGTAGCACAGTGAGTCGGTCAGAGAGTAATCTCAAAACTGATTATAGAATGATAAAATCAGGAAAGCCCTCTGAGCTGGATTGAGTCCAGCTGTTAACTCAGCACTGCCCTGTTCACCACTAAACCATGTCCCCAAGTGCCACATCCAAACACCTTTTCAACACTTCCAGGGAAGTTAGGTGCTATGTGGATGAAAGGACATTTGGAAAACTTCCTATTAGCCACATATTAATATCTCCTCTTCGATTTTCTGAACGTGTCAAGCTGATTCCCAAGGTCTATAGCATAGCTCATCATGGCAAACCACTTAAATATGAGATATGGCTGTAAGCACATCAATCACGTTGAATAGCTCTCTCTGTGCTCCGTCTCAGCTCTCAGTATTTCCTCTGCTTTCCCAATTTAAAGAAAACATCAACCAGACAAGCTGCCAGGTGATCAGAGAGACAGGGCTGTGGTTCCACAGAGGAACCACATTGTCTTGGATGCATCATGAGAATTCCTGCAGTGTTTTTGCCTAAGTGAAGGGCAGCTGAGCCCACAGCGAGCTCAGTGCAAGGGCTCTGGTGACTCTGCCCTGCTCAGAAAGCTTTAATGCCAGACATTCCCCAGTGCCCTGAGCAGCTGTGCAGGCAGCAATACTGCAGCTGCTCAGCACACACTGAAAGAGGTAACACAGGTATAGCATGAAAGAAACTGAGCATTCAAAAGTGAGTTAAACCCCCCAATTTTTTAAAACAGCCTTAAAGATTTTCCTGCTTCAGAGTGAAGAGAAATGGAGGAGAGGTGTCAAATGAATCTATTGCTTCTGCAAACATTTTGGAAGCTGCTCAGTGTCTTTTCCTGCCCTTTTATCTGCTGCATTCATTGAAAGTTTGCAGCTTTGCAGTTGGAAGCAGCTGGCACTCACCACAGCAGCAGCAGAAGTGCTGAGCGCTCGGTGTCAGAGGGCGAGGGAGCAGGAGGCACAGGCACTCTGCTAACAGACCCCAGTGTGCCTGCTTTCCCAGGGAAGCTGTGCAGTTGTTTGCTGTCAGCTGGGATAACGGGATCATCGCTCAGGCACTCCAGGATGCAAACATCATCGACTTCCATGAGCAGGAAGGTGACAGCTCATGCTGTGATAACTACCCTGGTACCTCATTTCTCATGCTGTTATATAAATCCTTGGGAGAATAATGGTCAACAGATGTGCTCAAAGGACTGGAAAGATTCTAGATGTCAATACATCACGATTGAGTTACTGTAATTCTGTAGCTGGGCAGATTCAGATAGAACTGCAAGAAATACACCTGCAGCCTTCCCAGCCTAACTAAAGGCTTGATGCTGTTAGAAATCTCCTGCACTTGTGTGTCTGTCCAGGCAGTCTGGGAACTCCCATTCACTCAGTTCATTATCACAGAAGAGCAAGTGTCCTGGAGAAAAGTGGAACACAACCTCCTTCACCTGCCAAAACTGCACCAAGCAAAGCTGTGTCTTTGCAAGGCTCATGCCTAAAACCTCAATAAATTAATGAGGTTTTATATCACAAAGAGAAAACAATGAAGGGCCTCATATCACTAGCATTTTGTTGACAGCAACATATTCAACTATGTAATAGTAAAGCCATTATCAAATCAGAGGTGAGAGAATTTCCAGCCTATTAAGTTTGCCAGTAATAGAGCTCTGCATGTTACAGTTTGTTACAGCTCATGATGCTTGTTATCAAATGACTCAATTTTAATAACACTATCAATAAAACAGAGACCCTATTCCAGTAACTTCAGCCATTTGGAAAAGGTGCAGGTAGCAGTTTAAACCAAAGGAAACATCCAAAACCATGGGCAAGTTCCCATGTAGCTGAAGTCCTGCAGTACAGAGTAAAAGCTGGAAGAACTTGACTTACAGAGTTATGATCCATTTGAGGGTCACTACGAGTGTCTCAGCTTAGAATGAGTTTAAAATCTTCCCAATTTGTCATGACCAAGGTGGCTCCCACCACCCACAGGGAATTCTGGCACGTGTACAGGTCATACCAAGGCACAGCAAAATATTGCTGCCTCTCTTTCTAGGTCATGCTCAGCACCAGCTCTGTGTGCCCAGCCCCTCCTAAATGCCATTCAGCCAATTTTATTTCTATTGCTCATAAACCACAATTTATTTCATAGTTAAATCTGTCCTGCATTTATAATAATGGAGGCTCTAATGCTTCCCATGTGGTCATCTCTCTTTGTGCTTCATGGAGAAACAGGACTGGAAAGGATGAGGGTCAACAGAATCAGGAATCATTTAGGATGGAAAAGACCTCTAAGATCATCGAGTCCAACTCTTAACCCAGCACTGCACTAAATGTGCTGTGACAACTTAATTGCTAAGCCCATCAGAGTGGCTGTGAATATAGTCCTTGTTTGACAAGCACAGCTCAGTTTGTACTTTAGGGCAAACTCCATTTCCTTTGTGTTCTCCTCAGCTGGCCCAGCCCTGCCCCTTCCTGCAGGATGGTGCAAGGATAGGGATCACCAGTTCAGGAACCAAATGAACTCATTGGTACCTTCTCCTTCCCTTGCAGAAACTTTGTCCTTGTGCCCACATCATAACCACACCACTGGCCTGTTCTGTCACCAGCAATACACATTTTCATTATTGCCCCCTCTTCCTTCCTCTTCCTTCTGACCCTTCCACCTTGTCCCAGCCAAGGATCAACAGAACATTCCTATGTGTTGGTGAACCTGCTGTCCCTGACTGCACATGTATTTCCAGAGGAGAACCCAGATCCTCTCAGGTAATGGCACCAACCATTCTGGCTATTTTATGTAAAATGCACCTCTTACTTCATCCATTTCCTGTGCATTACTGAGAAGAAAAAGAAGACAAAAAAGTGTTCTTTGCAAAAGTACATCCCACCTCCCTCTGGTCCTGGCTGGTCTGTCTCTTTGTGACACAACAAATCCCCCCAGGTCTGCTCGTTTACCTTTCAAAGCTAAAGGTTCCATTTCCCAACCTGTCAGACCCCTCATCCTCAGGAACCTCTCTGCTATAATTAGTCCATTTGAAGACTTTTATTTTCTTAAAATAATAGGCAGAAATATCATAGATGCTTTTACAACGATTTTTTTTTCCTTGTAATTTTGAAATCTGAGTTTAATTTTTCAAAGCTTCATAAAAATTTGTAGTTCTGGGTAAAATGAGGTGACCTGGTGTATACAAGAGGACAGACTGGAGGCTGTTAATGCTCCCCCTCAGGCCTTAAAAACAGTGACTACCAGGAGCAAATTCAGAAACTGGCTAATGTTTTAATTTTGGGCTTCTTAAGGGCTGTTTCATGTATTGAAATTTGAATTTACATCAGATCTATTCTTCAGGGAATTGAGAGGCAATGGAATAAGGGCATCTCCACTGTCTTGGTGAAATGAACAAATTATACAAACATTTTTGCAACAAACTGCTTAAGTTTGAACTATTTTTAGTTCTTGGTAAAGAAAAACTGTAAGAATAAAGGCCACTCTGGACACACCATCTTGCTGAGTCTACTGCAGTTTTTCTTTCTTTGCTCCCTGCATGTGCCATTGTTGTTTTGGGAGAGCAGAAGCCCTTCGGATAACCATGTTAATACAGCAAGCTGTGTCTCAAAGAGTAGGCAAGGTGTTATATTCCTCTTTTCCTCATGTGCATCCCTGCCTAGGAGTTCTGCCATGGCACTAATTCATGCAATTTATGGGTAAAATGTGCTTCATCTCATCTTCATTCAGCACAAGAAAGTGCAAGCTGAAAGCAATAACACTCTTTTGAAGTCACTTTCTCCATCAATGGTCTCCCATAAGTAGTTTAGAATCACAGAATTACAGAATCACAGAATGGATTGGGTAGCAAAAGACCTCCGAGATCACCAAGTCCAACCCTTGGTCCAACTCCAGTCCCTTTACCAGATCATGGCACTCAGTGCCACGGCCAAGCTCAGTTTAAAAACCTCCAGGGATGGGGAATCCACCCCCTCTCGGGGCAGCCCATTCCAATGCCTCAGCACTCTCTCTGCAAAGAAGTTGTTTCTGCTCTCCAACTTCAATTTGCCCTGGCAGAGCTTGAGCCCCCCGTGCCCCCTTGTCCTATTGCTGAGTGCCTGGGAGAAGAGACCAACCCCCACCTGGCCACAACTTCCCTTCAGGCACTTCCAGACAGTGCTGAGGTCACCTCTCAGCCTCCTCTTCTCCAGCACAAACACCCCCAGCTCCCTCAGCCTCTCCCCACAGCACTTGTGCTCCGCTCCCTTCTCCAGCCTCGTTGCTCTTCTCTGGACCTGCTCTGATTCTGAAGGATCATCTTCAAGCAGTGGGATAATAAATGTTCTTGCCACAGGACATGGTCATCAAATTCCTGCTACTAAAGGCTTTATATATCCATAGCAATGTGGATACGATATCATGGATCCTGCAAAATGGCAATAAATAGTGGTACAAAAGTTATCTCCCAAGTTCTCTCTCTCATTCAACAACTTTGACCTCCAAGGTACACTTTGACTCTCCTGTAAGCCTTTTCCAGAGCTGGAATATGTGGATTAGGGCACAATTCATTTACAAGTTATGCACAACTCAGTTACCAATTATGCACCACTCAGTTAGAAGAGCAGCCTGTTCTCCTCCAGGAATGAAGTAGTGGCTTCTCTGGACTCAGGAAAATTAGTGTTTCAGAGGTCACTGATGAGAGTGATGGTTCCCACTCTTTGCATTCCTTAGGAGAGAGTGGCACCAAGTTGTGGTTCTTCTCTCACCTTTGCTGGGAAATTAGCCTGGATTCTATAGTGTCCCAAAGCATCCAGCCATGGAAATCCAAGTCTCTGTGGGTGAGGACTCTGAAGTTCCACAGGGTAAAAGAGCAGATCTGGGAATTACAACACCTGCCTGGATCTATTCTACCTACACAGTGACCAGAAAAAAAAAATATTCATTTTCAAGGTACTACATATACATAAATAGATACATTTATATATGATGTGATTCTTGACGCTGTCCTGTGCAGGGCCAAGAGTTGACTTTGATGTTGCTTGTGGATCAATTCCAATTTGGGATATTCTCTGATTCTATGGTACACAGAGCACAGTGGACCAAAGAGAGAAGTTTCTTACAAGCAGGAGGATGATCTTCCCATCAACCTGCATTTCATGTCCTCTGCTCACCAGACACTGCTTAGACATGGTTGCAGCTCTGGAATAGACTTGTCTCCTTCATGGAAACCTCTTCTTAACTTGTTAGAAAGCCTTGAGAACAACCTTGCAGGCAGGCAGGAATCATCTTCTGTCAAATGACACTGCAGATATTCCTCCAGTGCTTTTATTTTTCATCAACCCTATTTGAAATTTTGCAATCTACTGTAATAGCTTTCATGGTTCATTATTCCATCCAGTTGTACAGCACAATGAATCTGATAATAACTCCCAACATTTTAAAGTTTTTTTGTTCTCCTTGTCATGTCTGATGGCTTTTTTAGATTATTGTTTAATAATATTCCTAGGCAGTAGCATAAATATTCTCACTTAAAAAAATAATAGCAAAAAGAGCAGGTTTTTATTCCAGATTTCAGACTGTGTATCATTCTTTTCCCCAAGTGAATTCCTGGCATTTGAAGATAACTGACCCTGTTAGCACAACTCTGTTGGGAGCCACACTTTAAAACTGAAAATATCTAACTGCACATATCGATTCAGCAGCCCACAGGTCTCCTGAAAGACTGAATTACCTTTGGGGAAAAGTTAACCTTGTCATCACACAGTGACAAAGCAAAAACTTGCCAGTGAAGCTCAGCACGGTCTCTGTCATCCTCCTGTAACTGGGGAAGTTGAAGGCTGTCACTTGGGAAATTGGAAGAAAAATAGAGTGAAGAGGAGAAGGTGAAGATGAATGACAATCAAACAAGAGCTGAGCAGTAGTCCAGGATGAGAACAGTGAAAAATGACCATGGAAAGAAAAATGGAAAAGATTTAAAGTGAGTTGGAGAGAGGAGAAAAACTGGAATAAACATTGCAAAAAACCCCATGAACTCTTACACTCACCACTGCATGGCGATGGAGTTTGGCACCTGCAGACACTGATCAGTAACCAACATCTGAGATGATTCTTGGGAGATACAAACCTCTGAAAAGAGCAAGTGTTGCAGACACTGCCAGCAGATTTTCCTCTGCATATGTTGCTTTTTGGTGACTGAGGCTGCCAGCTCGAGAGAGGGTTGTGAGATGAAGCTTTCTCTTTTTTCCTCACTTTAGAGATGAGGGAAGAAACTGTGGAAAACTCCTTGGGGCACAGAAATGGCTGTTGTCAAAGTTGGAGCTCACCTGGCTCTCACCCCCCAGTTCTCCCCCATTCTTTCTCTCATGCTGTGCCCCACATAACCAGAGGCTTTCCAAAAACACCCAGTCACTGTTGCCACAGGAATAATCTATAGTCTATCAAAGCTCATATTGAAGAATAGCCTTTATAATGGACTGTTTATAACATTGTTCCACTGATTCAACAAGCCCAAGGATGAAAAGAGAAGAAGAAATAGATGATTTGTAAAAGCTGGTTTCTGAAAGACAAAATTTAAACTAAATAAAAAGAATAAAATAAAATCATGTCGCTCTGGAACCCAAAAACACTTAAAGAGGAGAGGTTTAGATCAGATGCCAAGAAGAAATTTTAAGATGTTAGGAAGAAATTCTTTACCATGAGGGTGGGCAGGCCCTGGCACAGGTTGCCCAGAGAAGCTGTGGCTGCCCCATCCCTGGAAATATCTAAGGCAGGGTTGGATGGGACTTGGAGCAACATGGGCTAGTAAAAGGTTTCCCATGAGAGGGAAGTGGAATGAGATGACCTTTGAAGTCCTTTCCAACCCAAACCCTTCTATGATTCTATGAGACTGTCCACCCACAGCCTGGCTGCTGTGTCAGGCAGTTGTATCCACGTTTTTCTTATGGATCTTATGCTTTTCAGACATAAGACTCTGCAGCCTGCATTGCTACTACAGTGAAGGAAAACAGCTCAGACACCTTGCAGATTTTGCCATCTGATTTTCATGGCATAATTCCCTCTGCCAGCAAAAGGAAATACACTGGCAGCATCTGCAGAACTTCATGTTTTGTGAGAACTCTTTGGGGTTTTTTGAGTGGGAAAAGCAATTGAGGCAATGATGTGAATATGCATGCAAACTTCTACCTCAGGCTGTAACTTAGCAACAACAGCAACCCCAAATCAGAAGGACTCTTATCCAGTGTGCTGGGGAGTACAGCAAGTCAGACACCAGGGGAAACTGTGTGGCTGGTGTTAGCTAAGTTTTTCTGTAAATTAGTTCTGATAGCATCTTTTAAAATCCAAATACAGGAAGGAGGAGAAGAGCCTCTCACAAAGCTGGAAGGAGCTTTAATATTTATCACTACATTGCTGCACTGCTGGAGCGAAGACTTGCATGACATTTTAGCTGACAACTCTTTGCCCTTGGAGTGGTATCTCTGTTGATGGAAACTCCATACTGGAGAGAGAAACCACCCAAAATTTTTTACAGGGAGTTTCTGATGTCTCCTAAAATTAAAGTCCAGAAGTCTAAAGAAAAATAACCCCTTTCTTTCTTGCCAATGGAAACTGGAACAATGGAAACTGGGACTGGAAAGCTGACCAGATCAGCAGATTGGAAACAGAGGCATTAGTATTCAAAGTCTTAGTGGTGACTGGTTCTGAGCAATGTTGCTCAAGGGTGACACGTGTCCCCCTAGAATAAAATTGGAGCTAGAGAGCCCCCAGCATGGTTAGAGCTTTGGAAATTATCTGATTTCAATAAACAATGACTCCAAGGAGGCTTCAGCCCTCAGGATTGAAACCAGTAGGGTAAGATCATCCCATTGTTGTGAAAGGACAGACTTGGGGTTGCTTTCAGCTGTTTAAATGATGAGACATCCCAAGGAAAGATGGGATTGTGTCATCACTGTAAGTTAACTCATATTCCATGAGAATAGAATCATAGACTATCCTGAGTTGGAAGGGACCCACAAGGATCATCAAGTCCAGCTCCTGGCACTGCACAGAACAGTCCCAGGAATCCCTCCATGTCCCTGAGAGCATTGTCCAAACCCTTCTGGAGCTCTGGCAGCGTTGGGGCTCTGCCCACTGCCCTGGGGATCCTGGTGAGTGCCCACCACCCTCTGGGGGAAAAACCTTTTCTTGAGATCCAACCTAAACCTCCCCGACACAATTTTGTGCCATTCCCTTGGGTCCTGTCACTGAGCAGTGCCTGCCCCTCCTCCCCTCCTGAGAAAGCTGCAGACCACTATGGCAATAAAACTCATCTCTGGATTAGGCTGAGTTAGCACAAGGCTCACCACAAACCAGTTACCACAGGCAAAATAGGAAACTGGACCAGAGTATCTTCTGCCTCATATTTGGAAAGAACATTAAGATTTACATCAAGAACTACCCAAGGGATGGACAACAATAGTTCCATGCAATTACAAGAGTAACTTCAGAATAAAAATCAAGACCCAGATGCAAACATCTGCTCACAAGAAAAGCTGACATGGTACATTTATGTGTTGCACAAAACATAATCAAGATTCAATCTGCCAGTTTTATTCTCGGGGTTGTTAAGAATTCAAAGTGCATTTTCATGTTCATGATCATTTTATTTCAGATTCATCTGTCTTTCAGCCCTTGGTACTCAAATGGATGTATTTCACACCAAATAGATTCTGTTACTGTTGTAACCCTTTAAAATAAGGTTGATGTAAAAAGATCAGCTGAATAAACTGATATTTTGCAGTATTGGTGACTCCTCATTAGACCAAGTGCTATTGTACTTCCCCTTCTTTGCAGCACTAGAAACTGGAGGACCCTCCTCCATTAATGCAAGAAAATGGTGCAGTGTCAAAAGAAATACAAATAAACAACGTTAACTTTTAGGAGTTTGTCTGACAAATTTAGTTATGATAAAGACAGCTTGAGAATCCTTTCATTACTCAAAATGATCAGAATGCTTATTAAGAATAAAAAGAAGGAAAAATAAATTAAACATGCTTTCTAGGCCATGAAAGCAAACATGTAGCTGAAATTAAAAGTAAAATGAAGATCATATTCTATGCATTTAATATGCCTTGAAAAGGAACAATAACTTTAATAAACATTAAGAATAATGAAGGTACGATAAAAAAATAAAAACAAAGCAAAACTGATAAATGGGATCATCACACAGTCTTGCTGCCTGTGGTAGGTGTAAGGTCCTGCACCTGGGGAGGAATAACCCAGGCACCAGGACAGCTTAGGGGTTGAGCTGATAAAAAGCAGGACCTGGAGGTCATGGTGACCACCAACTTAACCATGATCCAGCAAAGTGCCTTTGAAGCAAAGAAATCCAGTGGTATCTCAGGGCCTGTTAGGAAGAGTGGGACCAACAGACTGAGGGAGGGGATCCTGTCCCTCTACTCTGCCCTGATGGAGCCACATCCAGAACTCTGTGCCCAGTTCTGGGCTCCCCAGCTCAAGACAGACTGGAGAGGGTCCCCCGGAGAGCCAAGGTGACGATTAGGGGACTGGAGCATCTTTCTGGTCTCCCTGTGACACAAACACGTGACGAGAACAACAGCAAAGCCTCCCTGTTTTCTGAGATCTGTACAGTGTGTTCCCTTCTGGAGGATGTTGCTGGGAGCAACAGGAAAAAGAGGGATCTTAATAAGGAGCATTGATTGCAAATAAAAGGAAGTAGCCTCAGGATTCCAAAGGTCATTTTTGAGCAGAGTGGGTGATAGAAGCTCTGCTCAGGGAGGCACAGGATGGAACAGCTCTTCTTGAGCCCTCCAAATGCACAGGGAGGGGAAGAGAAAACAAAAAGAACATGATAATAGGGGCCCAAAAATGCAGTAGGAGGCCTAATCAAGGAGCACAAAAAGGGAGTGTTTGCATCAGAAATGAGCTTGTTTATTGTTGGGGCGGGAGAAAAAAGAGGTTTTACACTGCCTAAGAACAAAGTCAGCTCCATATCCCCACCAAGTTAATATCCTGTGGGTAAGCTCAGAATCTACTTGACTGAAATTACAGAAGTGGAGATAAAATTCCAAGATAGCACTTTAACTCAGGAAGTCTGTGATATCTGGTGGTTCCAAGAAATTGCAGATGTCCTCCAGGGCACATTGGGAATGTCAAGAAAGATACTCAGGGGTTCAGTGTGAAGACTGGAATGGCAGTTAAAAGCTGGTGGTGTTTCATTTTTGCCATGCTGAAGAAAATGAGAAGCATTGAAAACATTAAATTAGCATTTTCCTCATGGCCAGGATGTGTAGAGGCTGAAACTCAGGAGCAAAATAACTGTGTCTGTCACTTCCTTTTGCATTTCCTTTTTCCCAACATGACTTCTTCAACATTTCCCTGTAATGGGTCTGAACTCTTGGCTGCTTTCTAAGGAGCCTTCATTTTGAATTATCTTTGATATTCAAAGAGCTTTCCCATTTCGA
The DNA here is from genome assembly GCA_013396695.1 of Sakesphorus luctuosus. Taxonomy (NCBI): domain Eukaryota; kingdom Metazoa; phylum Chordata; class Aves; order Passeriformes; family Thamnophilidae; genus Sakesphorus; species Sakesphorus luctuosus. The sequence continues at coordinate 34,006 of VWZD01001278.1, forward strand.
ACAGGTTTCTTCTTCTTTGCTTCTCATTAAAAATTATTATATGAAAAAGTCATTTTGATGTATTACACAGATATTTTACTAAGAAAAGGATTAAAGCAGAAAGTGGATGGGACCACAATAAAATATTTTACTGAAAAGTACAGATAAGCATTCATTAAATAACTGGGGAATCGACATGAATAATTTCACAGAAGGGAAAGTCTTATTCCAGACAGCAGAAGAAAAATAGGCAAGAAAATTCCTTCATCCTTCAGAAGATTATCTGGAGGTCTGCCATTAAAGATGGCCTTTAAGGCGATTTTTTAACATGAATTTTGAACCAGAGTTTCTCTCTAGGCCAAAGTACTTCAACCAGGAGTTGAGCAATTGTAAGAAAACATTATTCAAAGTAGCACAGAGTCCTCAGTTACTGAAGGAAGTAACCTCTGTCTGGATGAAACAGATGAGAAGAAAGGTTTATAAAAATGGGATGTGTCAGCCTCACATCAGATCTCCTCTGTCATTGGGTGGGAATGATGTTTACCTGCCATTTAGTCATCTAAAGAAACTTTGATAAATCAAACATGGACTGAAACTTGCTATTATAGAATCATAGAATGGATTGGGTTGGAAAAGACCTCAGAGATCATCAAGTCCAACCCTTGGGCCAACTCCAGTCCCTTTACCAGATCATGGCACTCAGTGCCACGGCCAAGCTCACCTTAAAAACCTCCAGGGATGGGGAATCCACCCCCTCTCTGGGCAGCCCATTCCAATGCCTCAGCACTCTCTCTGCAAAGAAGTTTTTTCTCATCTCCAACTTCAATTTGCCCTGGCAGAGCTTGAGCCCCCCGTGCCCCCTTGTCCTATTGCTGAGTGCCTGGGAGAAGAGACCAACCCCCACCTGGCCACAACTTCCCTGATGTGGCACTTCCAGACAGTGCTGAGGTCACCTCTCAGCCTCCTCTTCTCCAGCACAAACACCCCCAGCTCCCTCAGCCTCTCCCCACAGCACTTGTGCTCCACTCCCTTCTCCAGCTCCTTGCTCTTCTCTGGCCCCGCTCCAGCCCCTCAAGATCCTTCCTGAACTCAGAGGCCCAAAGTAGAAGTAGGGCATTAAAATAAAGAACACAGGGAAGGATGGAAAACGAATTGCTGGAAAGAACAGTAAGAGTGGAAAATGAATGAAGAGGAAAATGGAAAAGAAAAGGTAGAAATTAAGACCAGCAGAAAAGCACAGGATGAAATGGAGGCATTTGATGGAATTTTGTTGTTCAAATTCAGGAACTGAGAGCAAAGTCTGAAATGCCAACATTTCCCTTGGTATTAATATCCAAAATATGAGATGTTACTATAATTTTACAGAACTCCCTGCTCAGTGAAGGTGGGAATATTTAACTGTCAGCAGTAAATGTTCATATTTACAGAAAATTCAAGGCAATAAAATAGTAAATATAGTTATTAGGATGAGACAAAACTTGTTAAATGACATGGAAGGCAATGAAGGACAGACTTACAATATATGTTAAAAATGAGCTTAAAGTGGAAGGGCAAGATCTTCCAAAATAATTGTGGAAAAAGCGTTAGAAGAGCAATGACAGTATTATAAGAAATAGCCGTTGTCTCAAAAGAGAAATAAGAGGTTTTGGAAAAGCTACAGATTTTTCTACCCTTACTTAAAGCAAAAGACAAAGGAAGTTAAAAAGTTCCTAAAGAAACTACCCTGGTCTCATTCAGAAAATTCCTGTAGTGTGTCAATTTTCTCTTTGTAAAAGGGACTATATTTAAAAATCTAATGGCAGAGCACAGAAATATTTATGGTCTAATGTTATGAAGCTGTTAAAAACTTCATTATGGGGGACAAACACATTCCTTCCTCCAGAAAGAAAACAGTGGTGACCATAATAGTGCTCTTGGAAAAAAGTCATCCAACACTAGTGGTGTTCCCCAGGGGTCTGTGTTGGGTCTAGTCCTGTTTAACATCTTTATTGATGATTTAGATGAGGGGATTGAGTCCATCAGCAGCAAATTTGCTGATGACACCACGTTGGGAGGGAGTGTCGACCTGCTGGAAGGCGGGAGGGCTCTGCAGAGGGATNGAGTTGTGGGCCCCTCAGGTCAGGCAAGAGATTGAGGGGCTGGAGCGGGGCCAGAGAAGAGCAAGGAGGCTGGAGAAGGGAGTGGAGCACAAGTGCTGTGGGGAGAGGCTGAGGGAGCTGGGGGTGTTTGTGCTGGAGAAGAGGAGGCTGAGAGGTGACCTCAGCACTGTCTGGAAGTGCCACATCAGGGAAGTTGTGGCCAGGTGGGGGTTGGTCTCTTCTCCCAGGCACTCAGCAATAGGACAAGGGGGCACGGGGGGCTCAAGCTCTGCCAGGGCAAATTGAAGTTGGAGAGCAGAAAGAAATTCTTTGCAGAGAGAGTGCTCAGGCATTGGAATGGGCTGCCCAGAGAGGGGGTGGATTCCCCATCCCTGGAGGTATTTAAGGTGAGCTTGGCCGTGGCACTGAGTGCCATGATCTGGTAAAGGGACTGGAGTTGGCCCAAGGGTTGGACTTGATGATGTGGGAGGTCTTTTCCAACCCAATTGATTCTATGATTCTATGAATGTACTGCATAAAAGGCTGTTATTTAACATTAAAGATCTGAGCAGAAGGAATTGCAGACCTGCTGGATACCCCAGAGTTCTGTTAGCACAGATCACTTTTTCCTGAAAACTAGAAATAATATGGGAAGAAGGCAGGAACTGATTTCACACTGTTTTCTGTGTATACACACACAGAGAAATGATCTTTTCACATCCAGACAGAATTTATTACAACCTTTGGGCACAAAGAAATTTCCTTGTCTGAAAAAACCCCAGAATTTCTATGGGTGCCATTTTGGGAGAACATTGGCTTTAGGGGTAAATTCAAAATGTAAATGTTTGTTTTCCATAAAAATCCTTGAGTTTACACACTCAGTAAGGGAATTTCCTTCCCCTTTATATGAACTCTTCCCAGGCTTCATTTTGCATAGACTGGCTGACAGAAACCACTGCATGTCAAGTCTTTGGAAAGCTGTAGTAGCATCTTCCTCACAGAGTTCTTGTGTATTTCACAATTTAAAGAAATATTGAATATTTTTAGATTGTTTTAATACAACCCTAGCAACATAATATTAAAAAAAAATGAATAAAATTATGCAAGATTTTTTCTTTTTTCTTTTAAATAATAAAATTTATGATCCTCTTCAGAGATTAAGAATTAGACAGAAATTATATTTTTTTTCTGAAAAACAAAAATTGAATCTCTCATCACTCATAGTCTCTGAATCCTGAAGAGAAACCTATTCCTTATTTCAAGATACATGGCCTGACATGCACAACCATGACAGGAGACACCAGGAATTTTTGCAGCTCTAGAATTCCCATTCAGCTACACCTGCCTCAGGATTTAACACCAAAATAAAGGTCTTCACCTATTTTTTCCTCCCACTGGAAGACAAGAGGGTCAAGAACATGGCAAGAAAAAGAACTGTGCATTGTGCAGTGTTTGCTACATCAGCCCAGCATTCCCTTAGCCCTGCTCTAAAAGGACCCATCAGTGAATTCAGGATCTATCCTTTATTTCTCTCACATCCACTCAGTGCCTCAAAATTCCTAAGGGATGAGTCCAAGTCATGCTCAGGCAAAAGAGCAAACACAAAGCTCCTGTGTGAAGGACTGAGAATGCATTCCCAGTATTGCTCCTTATCATTCTCAGGCCAATTTTGTTTCAATTACCTATTTTTGGGGAAAGAAAAAGGACATTAAGAAGACAGACATTTTAACATCCCCAAACTGCACTGGGTCAGGGTTTTTCACAACACTCAGGAGAGCATTTTCTTATATTAATTCTTGGGTTTGTAATGGTGTCTTGTCTCTATTAATTTTCACAAGGTGAGCAGGGTAGGTAAGCAGACAAAGCATTCCCACCCTAAGGAACTGGAAATTCTTGGCTCAGGCACCGATAATCTCTCACCTGTCACACTCACTGTTCATTTCCCAGCCACTCTGAGCAGGATCCAGGCCACTTCTTTCACCTACACCATGACTAAAAAGTTCACCCCAATGTCCAGAAGCTCAGTTTTTAACAGTGGAATATCCCCTCACACAAAGGGGAGGATTTGGAGATGGTTTCAGAACTCATCAGTGACCCAAGATCCTTGTACCTTGTTTGTAACTCTATTCAGAAATGTGATGGGTTTTTTCTCCAGCCCCTCCAAAAATCCTTCTGAAGTTAAGGAGAAGGTAATCTTTCTCCCCAGAGCTCTGTGTCCAAGATATACTTGGAATTCAGACTCCCCGTGTGGCAGTGAAATAGCCAAGGTCCTGAGAGCATCTGGCCCAGCCTCCTGCCCATCCTGAGTGTTGCTAACTCAGTTATGCCACACAGAGGCAGCCTTTCTCCCACTTCCAGGAGGTACCAAAGCACGGAACATGAGCACAGGGCTTGAGCAGCAAAGGGTGTTTCCTGTCCCACGAAACACAGCCCACACCAGCCCTCCTTTGCTCAGAAACTCAGCTACAGTGGTTACAGCCTGTTTCCTTGCTGTTTTCTGGAAGCCCAGAGAGACACAGAGCAATGTTGTGGTGTGTTGGATACTTGCTTGGACTTCGCCCCTTGTCTCCATGTCATTGCAGAAAACAAACAGCAGAAGAGGTCAAGAGAAATATGATAAAGCATTTAGAGATTTGCTCCATCTGAACTGTGTGCAGTTCATATTGAACACAAGATGCTTCTTAGGGTTTCTGTGCCCAGAAGGCACAGTCCTTACACTACATGAAAAGGGAATATTCATTCCATAACTTTCCAAAGATTAAATTAATAACAATAACAAATATTGGCTCTTTCACCTCAGTATCTTCTACCTTCTCCTTTTCAATGAAAAACAAAAGAAACCTAAACAAAAGGACAAAGCTAATCACTAAACTTTCTGACACTGCCTTCCTCTGAAAGTAACAAGCCATATATTTGAAAGCTTTGTTCTCTCCAATCCTACCTATGTTGGCTGCTGTTTTACTTCAGCACAGGAAATGCAAGATGCCATCCAGCCTGTTTTACTCCAGCACAGGAAATATAAGATGCCATCCAGCCTGTCAGCACCCTTTTCATGCTGTCAGAGCAGATCAGAGGAGCTCTCATCACACAAATCTGCTCCTGCAATCATTGGAGGAATTAGGAGGAGAATTCTTTTACAGACAAAATGCCCAGCAATGCCTTTCAGGGGCTGGGGAATGGGTGCAAAATCAACACTCAAAACAGCAGCAGCATCCATCCAGCTGCACCCAGCTGGCGGCCGGTAACTCGTGGTGTTCCCCAGGGGTCTGTGTTGGGTCCAGTCCTGTTTAACATCTTTATTGATGATTTAGATGAGGGGATTGAGTCTATCAGCAGCAATTTTGCTGATGACACCAAGTTGGGAGGGAGTGTCGACCTGCTGGAAGGCAGGAGGGCTCTGCAGAGGGATCTGGATAGACTGGAGAGATGGGCTGATTGCAATGGGATGAGTTCAACAAGGCCAAGTGCAGGTCCTGCCCTTTGGCCACCCCAAGCCCTGCAGCGCTCCAGGCTGGGCACAGAGTGGCTGGAGAGCAGCCAGGCAGAAAGGGAGCTGGGGGGACTGAGGGACAGGAAGCTCAAGAGGAGCCAAGAGTGTGGCCAGGTGGCCAAGAAGGCCAATGGCATCCTGGCCTGGATCCAAAGTAGCGTGGCCAGCAGGCCCAGGGCAGTGAGCCTTCCCCTGGCCTCTGCCTTGGGGAGGCCACACCTTGGGAATGGGCTGCCCAGAGAGGGGGTGGATTCCCCATCCCTGGAGGTTTTTAACCTGAGCTTGGCCGTGCCACTGAGTGCCATGATGTGGTAAAGGGACTGGAGTTGGCCCAAGGGTTGGACTTGATGATCTGGGAGGTCTTTTCCAACCCAATTGATTCTATGATTCTATGATTCACAAGAACCTGCCCTGGGGAAAAGAGAATCCTGGAGACAAAAGAATCCTGCAGACAAAAAAAAAGGTGTATCTGGGCAGGTAAATTGGCTTCAGCAGCAAGAGAGTTAAAAATAATTTAAAGAAAGCAACCAATTAAGAATTTATGGATAACTAGCCAAGTCCACCTTGGCCAAGGACATGGTTCTTACTTATCTGAACTGAAATCAAAGAAAACTGGCAATAAAAAGCCACTTTTACAAAGTATGTACTCAGTACAATTTTAATTATGATGGCATCCAGCAAGACCACCAGATTCCTTCGTGCTCCTACCTACAAGGGCATCACAACTGCATGTTTCCAACCAAAGCAGAGCCCCAGGTTGTGGTTCAGCACAATAATATACCTGCAGACAGGTGGCATTATCTGTCCATGTCTTGACAGATGCCATTGGGACTTCTGGAATCCATTGCAACATTCAGGGCAGAAAAGGATGAGATGACCATCAAAGTACACTGAAAATCCAACTAGATTTGCTGTTTGAATGTCTTAACAGGAGAGCAAAAGCTTTGAAAATACTGACAAAAGTATTCACAGGTAGTTTTTTGCATCAAGAAAGCCAAGATCCTCTAAGACTGATGGCCTGAAATCTGGAACTGTAATAACTGTCTGGTGCCCAAACAGCCCCTTGCCAGGAAAAAAGGGCCAAATGCTCATTTATTTGCAGAAAAATTGTTGTGTTTGTGCTGATTGTTTTGGGAATAGTTACAGAATGTAAATAATACTATCCTATATGCAAATGGGATGTAAATATAATATTCCTTTCCCTTTCCTCTTTCCTCCCCCCTCTGATAAAGTACTATTTGCAAAGTCAAATCAAGTCAGTTGTTTAAACTGACAATTTAAATTAAATTGACATACAATTTGAATAATTAGAGCAGTGTAAAGCGTGGAGCACATCCCAGTCACCTGCTCAGCACTGGCTCTGGCTTATCAAGCACAGAAGCTGTGACAGGGCATTCTCTTTGCCTGCAGCCAAGAAACAGCAAGACTTTAGAGCTGCACATGTTTCCACTCAATTCCCAAACACAGTTCTGTAACATCTCAGTAGTTCACGACATTTTTTCCCTCTCTTTTTGTTAATCAAACTATTAAAATGAAAATATTTCCATTTTTCTAAAGCAGACACCTCTTCTTGCTTTGTCCTTAGCTGGAAACTGAAGCAGGAAGTGCATCTAGATCAGTTTTTTTGCCTGTTTGAAAGCACAGTTTGACTTGCAGACTTGAGTAATACCATGAAAAAGATTACCAGGACCATGGATAGGGCTTGAGGGAAACAAGCTGCAGACAGAAAGTTGCTGAAGACTCAAGATTTAACTGAATGTGACTTTTTTTAGAAAAGGATTTAGTGACTCTCTTCCCTGTAGCTGCGGGGCTCACCCTGATTTACCCACTTTTCATGTAAATAAAAGAAATTTGAGCAAAAATCATGCTAAAAAAATTTCCTAATTACTTTTATCAATTCTACAAGTGAGGATAAAGGTGGAAAAGGTCATTTAAACTAGCAGAGCAATTCTCTTAAGTAACTGACTAATTATTAAGACCATGTCTATTCCTTACCTGCTTTCTCATGCAGATGAGCCACAGCACAGTGTTGCTTTTTCAGGCTGTTCAGAGCTGTGGAATTTCCTGTGAAGATGCTCTTGTACTGGCTATGCCAGGGATTCCCACCTTTGATTCCAGTGCTCTTTCCAGCCAGTGAAAGGCACACCTCATTTTCATCAGCCACGTGGCAGATGAGAACTTCTGAAAGCTGCTTGAGCAGCTGAACAAGGTGAGCAAGTTCCCTCCTTCCCAGTGGAACGGGCCACTGCTGGGAATAGTTGAAGTGTCCCTACAACTGGCACTCAGCCCTTGTGTCTCCCAAAGGGAGAACTGAAATTCTTGGTTTTCCCTTGGAGGGTGGCAGTGGCCTTGTGCTGTCACAAGCCACAACAGGCACAAGGGAAACCATCAGAGTGGCTGGAGAGCAGCCAGGCAGAAAGGGACCTGGGGGGACTGAGGGACAGGAAGCTCAAGAGGAGCCAAGAGTGTGCCCAGATGGCCAAGAAGGCCAATGGCATCCTGGCCTGGATCCAAAGTAGCGTGGCCAGCAGGCCCAGGGCAGTGAGCCTTCCCCTGGCCTCTGCCTTGGGGAGGCCACACCTTGAGTGTTGTGTTGAGTTCTGGGCCCCTGAGTTGAGGCAAGAGATTGAGGGGCTGGAGCGGGGCCAGAGAAGAGCAACGAGGCTGGAGAAGGGAGTGGAGCACAAGTGCTGTGGGGAGAGGCTGAGGGAGCTGGGGGTGTTTGTGCTGGAGAAGAGGAGGCTGAGAGGTGACCTCAGCACTGTCTAGAACTACCTGAAGGGAAGTTGTGGCCAGGTGGGGGTTGGTCTCTTCTCCCAGGCACTCAGCAATAGGACAAGGGGGCACGGGGGGCTCAAGCTCTGCCAGGGGAAATTGAAGTTGGAGTTGAGAAAAAACTTCTTTGCAGAGAGAGTGCTCAGGCATTGGAATGGGCTGCCCAGAGAGGGGGTGGATTCCCCATGCCTGGAGGTTTTTAACCTGAGCTTGGCCGTGGCACTGAGTGCCATGATGTGGTAAAGGGACTGGAGTTGGCCCAAGGGTTGGACTTGATGATCTCGGAGGTCTTTTCCAACCCAATCCATTCTATGATTCTATGATCAGGCTTGAGAAGTGTAAAAATTGGCAGGTTTATAACTTAATTTACTTAAAAATAACTCATGACCCCCAAGCAAGGTCCTCCCCATTCCTTGTTGAGATGTTCTCACTTACCTCTGAGAGCAAGAAATCAGGCCAGTGCTTCTGAAATCCTCCCTTTGAAAGCAGAAGAACAGAGGTACTTCTGGGTGCTTTCATCTTCAGCAAAACCTCCAAGCTATTTTCTTTCTTCTATTTTTCCCCTCTGGACCAGTGACAGGAATTCAGTTCAGAAGATTAATCTAGTCCAAGTCTTCAAAGACAACATGAGAAGTTCAGTGAAAAATTCATAATCAAATCTACTGATTATAGAGGGGTCAATCTCACATGCACTTTCTGAAGAGCCAGAAAGTTTTTAAGTCAGGTACTCTTTTATAACCACAGCACTTCACTGCTTTGTTTGTAATTTAATTGCCAGTATCTCTCTTGACATGTTTGCTCTCCAGCCTGTGTCTACTTTAACAAGTCCTGCAGCCCTGGAGCAGCTTTGTTGAGCAAAGTAATTAATGTTGGGGAGTCAATGTTCACACTGTGCACTTTTCAGGAGGTTTTATTTTGAACTGTCCCGTCCTCTTGTCCCCTGGCATTTTACATGTTTGTCACAAGTGTGTCTCCCAGGCAGTCTCTGCATAGCAATTCCAACACCTCCACCTTCTTTTTAATTTGCACACAACAAAAGCAGCACCTCATCTTCTCTCTCCTCCAAAGGCCTCTTCCCTGGCTGGGCCAAACTGAGCTTTGCTCACAGTGGTCAGAAATACAATTTTCTTCATTTGTTGACCTACTACATTGTCCAAACTGACACCATCTTCCCTTTCTGCAGGATCCTTCTCATCCTATCAAACATCAGTCATTTGCATCCTCCAGTGTCAATAAATAAGCAAGGCAGAGCAGGCAGAAGCAGTTTAAGTGGGAAGGTTTGTAAAGAGATAGGCAGGAATAGGATATTTAAAAAAAAAAACAACCAATCTGAACTCAGACCTCAGAGTCATCTAAACAAAAGCAAAGGACTTCAGTTGGAGCAGCCCAGAATTGCTGCTCTCATTTTTCTCTTTGCTGCAGGAGCAGGCAGCTGTCTTCAGGTACAGCCTTCTGGTTTTGCCTTGAATCTGATTTCTCTGTAGCAAGGTGGTCCTAATCAAGCATCCTTCCTCTGATTATGCTTAAATGATTGAGTGGCAACTGACACCTTTAATTAGCAAAAGGAGTTTTCAAAGTTCCCTTCCAATAGACTCCAACATCCCCGTTGCCTGGGGTGGTCACAAGAAAACACAGTGGCAATTCTGGCTCTCCTGAAGTTGCTCCTAAACCTGGAGACTTAACATTTTTTCCTTCTAGTTCCCATTAACTCCACCCCAGTGCTAATCTCAGGGAACTTTGTCAGCCATATCCCACTCAAACCCTTATTTTCCTCGTTTCCCTGTGCTCTCCCACTCACCAGTGTCCCTTCTCTGTCTGCTTTGTATCATCACACACACTTCCCAAGGAGAGAGTCTGTTTTTAATTCTGGGCTCACACAGCAGGCCCACAATCCATGCTGAGGGTTCACAGGTATCACAATAATCGATGGCAATAATAACAAACATGTATTTCTGGTGTGTGAGTCAACCCAGTGAGTGTCCTTTTGCATGCAAAAGGCAAAACTCAATAGAGTACAAAAGGCATCCAGATTAACAGTGTCAAAAGCAACCTAATGTTTACATGGGATCCAAAAACATGACATACTTGACTTTGGAAAGCTTAAATTCATCCTCTAACCATCACACCTTCCAACAGACCCGACGCTGCCCCTGGGAACACGTTGTCAATTTGCTGTTCTGACAGATGATTGTGAAGATGAGGAAGTGATCCAGCAAAGTCGCATTGATTGTGAAGAGCAGAGGAATTTGCCAGTCACTGCTTGTTGCTAAGCTGCAAAAACAAAAAAAAAAAAAAGAAAAAAGAAAAAAGAAAAAAAAGCCTCCATCAGCTCTCAGCATGACAATCACAAATATCAATAATACATGGTATTTACAGTGTTTGTGGAAAGCCCAGGCAATGATTTAGGCTGCATCCTACAGTTAGAGCAATTTGGATGAGACCTTAAATACCAGCAACCTCTTTGCTTGGTTTCACAAAATGAGCTGTGTGATCATCTTCTTTGGGCAATTGGTGCTTTTCATCTGTGATCCATTTATAAAAATGCAGGACAGATATTTTAGAGTACGGGAAAACTACATGGCTTAAACAAGTCTGCCACATGCACTGCAAGCAGGTGTTTTTCAGATCCTTGCCTTAGAAATCACATGCTCTTTAGAGCATTAAATCTCCACTCCCAGCTTGGAATTTGTTAACAAGATCTGGACAGTAAGTTGCAGACAGAATAAAAAATTTTTTATGGCAAGCTTGTGTAAGAAACCAACGTAAATGGTCTGTTCTTTCCTCCTTGCTCTAAATATTATGCAGCTGTAACAAACCCAGCTGATGACTTCCCCCCCCTTTCTATGTCCTTAGAAACTCTGATGGGAGGCATACACACTATCTACAAATTGCAATACAGAGAATTTCCACTTGTTTTTTATCCAGGGGAAGGAGAGAGCTGGCTCCTTTGTCAACACCAAACTTCTAACCCTTTCCCAGAAGCCCCCCTGGATAGTAGCAGGGAATGATTCAGACGGAATGAATGATGTACAGCTCCTTTAGTGGCCATGTCTTTACCCAGCTCTGCAGGTCAACAAGTGATCTGCTGGTATAGTAATACAAATTACATCAATAACAAATACTATAATATGAATAAACGTGCAAACCACAAGTAGAAGCTGTTGCTTTTGACACAGACTTCATGCAAACACAGTACTGTGTTACCATATATATTAAGTACTGTATGTCCTGACTAAAGTCTTGCAGATGCAATTTATAGCATAAAGCTCAGACCATTGACATAAAGGCTTCCCTGCAACCCTTTTTATTTTCCTCTCCTTCACACCTCTCACCCCTAGGTTTTGATAATACCCGTAAACAAACTAGAGAGTGGAAAACTCAGGTACGAAACTCTCAGGTGATGAATTCATTCCTTAGACCCATCAGAAGGTGCACAGACTATGAGATGACAAACCACTACTTTCAGATACCCTGAAACTCAGTCAAGATCCCTTTCCTTCCTGATTTCCTTCTAAGGTCTTTTTTTCCTACCTCATTTCCAAACTTGCCAGATAAAGGGACAGTCAAAAGCACTCAGTTCCCAGATTTGCTTCATTTATAACCAGGATCTTATATTATATGCCAAAGGCCTCCTTTAAAAATCATGCTATCAAAGAATTCTTTGGGTTGTAAAAGACCACTGAGATCATCAAGTCCAACCACTAACCCAGCACTGCCAAGGCCACCACTAAACCATGTCCCCAAGTGCCACATCTACACATTTTAAACACTTCCAGGGGTGGTGACTCCACCACTGCCCTGGGCAGCCCATGGCAATTCTTGACAACTCTTTTGGTGAGAAATGTTTTCTGATATCCATTTTCCATTTCCTCTGGTCCTGCCACTTGTTACCTGGGAGAAGAGACCAACCCCCTCCTGGCTACAACCTCCTGTCAGGGAGTTGTGGGGAAGGATAAATAACATGGAGGAAGAGGATAGAGATTCACACAAACATCATTGACATAATTTGACCTCCAGCCAGGCCAGATCTCCACTGTAGCAATGAATACACCTTGAAAGGGAAGTTATAGGAAAAAAAAAAAAAGAACAACAACAAAACAAAAGAAAAAAAGGAAAACCACCAATCTCTCACACACACACATAGTAGAGAGCATTTCAGCTTGACAAAACCAAATTCAAATTCTGAAGGCAGAATTGTAACAGCACAGAAGAGAAAAGGTTTATTTTCTCCTCATAAGAGGATAAAACCAAGCCACCTAAAGGAGTAGAATGACAGGCCCAGAGCAAATATCATGCATTACTAAGAGAGATTTAAAATCCTCTCCTCCTTTCCCCCGAGGCACCTCCTGTGTCTGCACAGAGTGTTTTGCTGTACATCTGCTTGGTGAACAAGAGCAAGAAGTCAGGGCAGTGATTGTTCCCCTGCACTCGGCATTGGGGAGGCTGCACCTTGAATCTTGTGTTCAGTTTTGGGCCCCTCATGATGAGAAGGACATTGAGGGGCTGGAGAGTGTCCAGAGAAGGGCAACAAAGCTGGGGAAGGGTCTGGAGCACAAGTTTGATGAGGAGCAGCTGAGGGAGCTGGGGGACTCAGCCTGGAGAAAAGGAGGCTCAAGGGAACCTTCTCACCCTCTACAACTCCCTGCCAGGAGGGTGTAGCCAGGTGAAGGTCAGGTTGTGCTCCCAGGGAACAACTGACAGGACCAGACAAAATGACCTCAGTTTGCTTCAAGGAACATTTCAATTGGATATCAGGAGAAATTTCTTCACCAAAAGGATGATCAGGCATTGGAACAGGCTGCAAGGGATGAGGTGCAATCACCATCCTTGGAAGAGTTCAAAAAACGTGGGGATGTAGCACCTGGGACAGGGTTTAGTGGTGAACAGGGTCATGCAGGGTTAATGGTTGGACTCAATGATCTCAGTGGTCTTTTCCCATCCTAACAATTCTGGAATGCTCTAATTTTATGTTTCTATGAAGTGATGGCAAAGTTTGTCATGGAGGAGCACTCAATGGGATCCACTAAGAACTGTCCCCATCCCATCACCTGTTTTCCTCCTTCAGCCAGAGCTGGATTGTTTTCTCCTTATCTGCCTTTCCTCGTTCCCTCCTGCCTCTCCACATCAACTGCCCAACTCCAGGGCAGGGACAGAGCAGGAAGGAGAGGTGATGAAGCAAGTCAAAGCTATCAGTTGAGCTCTTCAATAAAAGTTGCATGAACTTGCAGCCAAAGCTTTTGTTTTGCTTGAAACCTGGAAGGGAAGAGGGACTGAACTCTCCCCCCATGTTTTTCTTGCTGCTCAGAGAGCCAGAAATGTCCACACGTCAGCAAAGTTAAAAGGGAAGATTGTAAGAACCAGATGTTGTGATATTTTTGGATGCAGTCATGGGTCAGGCCACAGTGTTTCACAGCTCCTGTCCAAAGCTCATTTTGGAGGGAACAGAATGCGCATCTCACATGTGTTCACTGGCTCTGTGCTGAGCCCTGTGCAGTGCAGGAAACAAGAGCTTTTCTAAAATTGATTTGGCAGGGTTTGTTTTCTTTGTTTAAACCCTTGTGTTAAAGTTCACAATGAATTACATTCTTACTGCAGAATTATCCCAAAAAGGCTGCAAAGGAAATCATTGAGCTGTGCAGGAGGTTGATTTCTCAGTTTTGTTCAGTGATTGGTTTTATTTTTCACAGAGATTACCAGCAGCTTATTTTCTCTTGCTCACTCTGAAGTTTTAAAGATGTTTTCACATAGGGATAACATTCCTGTTGTTATTTTTGATCTCCTTCTTAGTGATGAAAGTGGTGTAAAGGACATAATGTTTCCCTCATTTCATTCATGAGAAATCACAACAAATTCACCTGTGGTATCCAACCTTCCTGACAACCCAGAGGTTATATTGTCACATGGAGACAGATGCACTAAGAGCAGTTTTACACTTGATTTTTATTTCCTAAGGGCCCTAAGGATGTGGAAGATGGGAAGTTCTCCCTGACTTTAGTAGAAGGACCAGACATTTACATCTCTAGGTGTTACCTGTTTAGGAGATGGAGGTTTGGAAAGAGAAATGAAAGGAGAATCATGACCAATTTGGACAGGACTTTGAGCAACCTGGTATAGTGGAAGGTGTCCTGCCCATGGCAGGGGGTTGTAACTGGATGATCTTTAAAGTAATTTCTACTCAAACCATTCTATGATTCTGTCATTGAATAATTTGCTCACAAGTGGAACCAGTTCTTGATGGTCCAAGGTACAATGAGCACTGCTGTGTGAGATCACTCTCCTATAGAAGTCCTGACCTCTATCAGTTCTGAACAACTCAGAAATGCATCATTTTCTAAATAACCTGCCTTATTTATCTACCAGTTATTTATCTATCAGTTATTCAGTCCAGCAGCAAACATCCATCAACCCCTCCCTGAAATGTTCAACAGTTTAGACTCCCACACCTCACTTGTTACTGTTCTTGTCCTCTGGGGTCTCATATTTTCAGAATTGGTTCTTTCTGCTTGAAGTTTCAGTGTGTCCTTTCATCTTTTTCATTTTTTTATTTCCCTGCTGTGCTAGTTTAGAGGTAAACCAGCAGGAGAAATGAGCTCAACACAAGAGAGATTATAAATCAGAGCTACAATTTAATAATAATAATACAGTAAATACACTGACACAAAGGGAAATTGCTTTCAACTCCCAAAACCCAGCAGTGTAACCCAGTGCCCTGGGGTACAAACCCAAAGGGATTTGTTAGCCCTTGTGCTGAGACCCGCATGGCTCCCCCAAGTCCAAAGCAAAAGGAAGTGAAAAACCTGTTGGTGCAGGTGATGGCTGTAGTCCCATCGAGAGTGGTGGTCTCCTCCTGTCGAGGTCCTGCTGCTCCTCTGGATCCACTGAGAGGCTCCCGAGGTCTTCTTACCCACCCCCTTTTGTACCCTCAGGGAGCACCCAGTCCCTCCCCCAGGGCGGGGGCTCACACCACGGGTGATTAACTCTGTGAGTCATGGGCTATTTTTGGACTGTTGATGGCCCATTAGCAGCTGCGCCCCCTCAGGCTGGGAGTGGAGGTGCTAACGACTCCCTGGGAAGCTGCTGCAAATGGGCCATTGACCTTGGGAATGAATAGATGGGGTAGAATACACAGCTTTGATCATCCCCACACAGTGACAACTGGTCCCACCTGCTGAACTAGGACACCCACACACACACGCACACACACACATGCTGCTTTAGTAAAATTCCTTTTAACATCCATCCAGTGAAGGAAGGCTTGCTTTTCACACATCTCACTGGAGAGCGCAATCTGCCCCAGCAGAGCCTGTCAGAAATACATCGAGGAGGTGACTCCAGGCTCCTGCCTGCAGATGATTAAACTGAACAGAAATTAAAGCCTTCAAAGTCTCAATCATTGAGCCATTATAACACCAACTGTTGGGCTGCAATTAATGAGCCAGAGTCTAATTTGACATTGACAGAACTGCCAAAAGTAGTGACCATGTTATTTTAGTGGTATCCTGGGCAAAGGCAAAAACAAATAGCCTGTTACAAGATCCTTTCTTTTTAATGTAATGATTTATAAAGTGACTTGCTAATTGATTTAAGAGCAGACAAACAAATTTTTGCAAACAAATTTAAGATCAGGCTGGGCCATTATAAACCCTACAAGGAGAGGCAGTTGCTGGAAGATCCAATAAACTATTTAATTTCAGGTAGTTTGGTGCTTGCATTAAAGACCTAAGTATCATTCATGTCAGGGCAATGAAGCAGCTGTCTCCAAAAACCAATGCAAATCATTGCCCCTGCCTGATTTATAGAACATGACAACAACCCTGCCATAACCTTACCTTACAGTCATTAAAAGGTTACCTTACACTAAATTAGTTCTGTGAGATTTCCCCACTATTTGTCTCGCACCCAAATGTATTTTCTGAGTCTCTTGCTGGTAGCACCTTCATCAGTGCTACACTGAAATTAAAACCAAACTCTCACTAAAATTTCTTCTGAAATTACAGTCAATCATTCAGTCAATCAATCAATCAATCAATCAATCAATCAGACCTTTCGTCATACAAGTAGTTTTCTTGTTATTCAGGTTAAAATGATCTAATGTGGTAGAACAGAAGGATTTTTGAGTCGAGAGAGGGTTTTAGAAGTGTGGGCACTTTCTAAGGCCTACTGGCAGGTGCTAAATTAGTTCTGTGAGAAAGATCAACAGCTAGCAAAAAAACAAAAGAAGATAAGATGGTTTTGGGTCAGCCTGCCCATGAGAATGGAATTTTGGAGAGATAAAGTTCTCATGGCAAAGTGAACATCTGTCCAAGAGTGTCATCCAATTAAAAGCTGTGATGAGTTTTGTAGACACTGTGATTCAACCTATAAGAGGAGGCTATGGGTGGGAATCAAGGAGATATATTGAGTAATTTGAAGTTAGAGCTTGGCTTTTATTTTTACCTGTTTTTTCCTTTCTCCATGGAGATGATTTAATAAACTATCTTTGTATGTGATACCTGTGAGCTGTGTCTCCTTGTTTTTAGCCACCACCATTTCCTGCTGTACTCTCACAATCTGGAGAGTCAGGCCCAGAGAGTGCTGGTGAATGGAGCTGCATCCAGCTGGCGGCCGGTCACTGGTGGTGTTCCCCAGGGGTCTGTGTTGGGTCCAGTCCTGTTTAACATCTTTATTGATGATTTAGATGAGGGGATTGAGTCCATCAGCAGCAAATTTGCTGATGACACCAAGTTGGGAGGGAGTGTCGACCTGCTGGAAGGCAGGAGGGCTCTGCAGAGGGATCTGGAGAGACTGGAGAGATGGGCTGATTGCAATGGGATGGAGTTCAACAAGGCCAAGTGCAGGTCCTGCCCTTTGGCCACCCCAAGCCCTGCAGCGCTCCAGGCTGGGCACAGAGTGGCTGGAGAGCAGCCAGGCAGAAAGGGACCTGGGGGGACTGAGGGACAGGAAGCTCAAGAGGAGCCAAGAGTGTGCCCAGGTGGCCAAGAAGGCCAATGGCATCCTGGCCTGGATCCAAAGTAGCGTGGCCAGCAGGCCCAGGGCAGTGAGCCTTCCCCTGGACTCTGCCTTGGGGAGGCCACACCTTGAGTGTTGTGTTGAGTTCTGGGCCCCTGAGTTGAGGCAAGAGATTGAGGGGCTGGAGCGGGGCCAGAGAAGAGCAACGAGGCTGGAGAAGGGAGTGGAGCACAAGTGCTGTGGGGAGAGGCTGAGGGAGCTGGGGGTGTTTGTGCTGGAGAAGAGGAGGCTGAGAGGTGACCTCAGCACTGTCTGGAAGTGCCTGAAGGGAAGTTGTGGCCAGGTGGGAGTTGGTCTCTTCTCCCAGGCACTCAGCAATAGGACAAGGGGGCACGGGGGGCTCAAGCTCTGCCAGGGCAAATTGAAGTTGGAGAGCAGAAAAAACTTCTTTGCAGAGAGAGTGCTCAGGCATTGGAATGGGCTGCCCAGAGAGGGGGTGGATTCCCCATCCCTGGAGGTTTTTCAAGTGAGCTTGGCCGTGGCACTGAGTGCCATGATCTGGTAAAAGGACTGGAGTTGGAGCAAGGGTTGGACTTGATGATCTGGGAGGTCTTTTCCAACCCAATCCATTCCATGATTCTATGATTCTAATGGGTGAGTTGGACTAGAAGTAGCAGAGGATGAGCAGAGTAGGGTTGGTGCAGTTGGAAAGACTTTCCTGTCCCCTGTTCCTGAGCAATTTTGTGCGCTTCACTGAGCTGAATGCAGATCAGAAACACTACTGGTGGCAGAGGACTTGAGAGGGCTCTACCACCCTCTGCCACCTCCCATTCCTGCCATGCTGCAGTGACAGTGGTGTCGTGCAGAGCTCTCAGCAATTTAGGTCAAAGCTACCATGAATCACATCTCTCTGCACTGGAAAGCACCAGGCAAGAGATAGGAATGTGTGAAACCCCATAAAAATCCCAAAGCTGCCCTAGGGGAGGCTAAAGCTCAGATTCTGAGGACCTCAGTCAGCACAAAGAGGGAAAACAAAACAGTTGCTCCTGAAATAGAGATTATAAAAGCAGCTTTTCTACCAGTGGGCTCCTGTTTAAGAGCACGAGTGAATATCAGAGCCTGCCCCAAAACAGGGGAAGGAGCATTAAAGGATCTGAAATCTGTATCTATGTGATAAATTAGTAACAGAAAGGATTCCCCAGCCCTGTATCTCCTCTGCTTTCAGGTTTCCCGTTGGATTTGGCCAATAACATATGTATCTTGCCTGTGCACCAGTGCTCCAGGGCAGCCTGCACAGACATGGCATATGGCTCTCAAACATGTTGTGACTGGAAAGATCTTTATTTTGGCAGGATGGACCTGGGGAGTGGAGAAGATGCTGCTGAAAACTGAAATCCAACCCGTTCTCCTGTCAATACACTAATTAACAATTGGCAAGATTATGCTAAATACTACAGATCTTTAATTTTAACAAGATGTTCTTCATTAAGGAGGCTAATCAAACACGAGCAGCACCACAACAGAAAGCACAGGCAACCAAAATGACACAACCATCTTCCCCTTCTCCCTTGCCTTTGCCAAGGAGATGCCAATCCTCAGCCCCTGGGGATGCTGCATTCCCCTCTCCTTGTAGTTTGTCAGATAATGGGGAAGGAAAGGTACTGGAGAGCTGTGATAACTAAACAAGGGAATAGACTGATGCAGATTTAGTGGGGAATTAACTGCTTACAAAGAGATTTGTGTGGAAAAAAAACCCCAGAAAAAATATATTTCATTTGTCAGTATTTGCAAAATCACAAGCACAAAAATAATCTTTTACTCCATTTTTGCCATTTCAAAATAGGAAAGGAAAAGAAACAACTCATCCTGAAACATAAAACTTGCCATTTTAAGTTCACTGCAATGCATCTTTTAAGTTTCAAGCCTTTTCAGGTTTTTTTAAGGTCTTCGAACATGACAAGAACAGTAACAACAGATTTGTTGGATACACACATTTTGATTAAATTTTATTTCATATCTTTGTAGTTGAGTCATGAGACTTCAGATTCAGTTCAAACAGTTCTGTGAAACAGATGAATTACAGCTTTTATTTGTGTGACTGAGACCTGAGGGAAAGAAATGACCAAAGCAGAAACATGTGGGGATGGTGCCTGTACCAGGAGACTGGTCCTGCACATCCATCAACTTCCTGACAATTTACATCAGAAAGGTCTTAAATGGAATTTATTATTCAGAATTTCATGAGAAATTTACTGCAGTCAATTAAAAGAAATATTACTGCAATATTCAAGTGACACAAAATCCAGATGCCCTTTCTCAAGCCTTTCTAGAAAATCTTTAATGGTGCCCAGTAGGTTCATGTTTATTATCACAGGATCACAGGATAGTTGGAATGAAGGGAGGTCAGGATGGCTCCACTCCAACCTCTTGCTCAAAGCAAGGGCAGCTCTGAGGTCAGAACAAGCTGCTCAAGGTTTTACCCAGCTGGGTCTTGAAACCTTCCAAGGATGGAGACTGTACAGCCTGGGACTGCACAGCCTATTTAACTTCTAGACTGTCCTCATGGGTAAAATGGTTCCCTTTAGACTCAGTCAGAACCTTCCTTGCATTAACTCACATCAGTTTTCTCTCCTTCAATCAGCACCACTTCATTAACATTTATTTCTGCATCCTCCTGCATTTCACTTAGAATTTCTGGTGTCAAAGGACACAAAGGGTCAAGCCAGAGCTGCACTGAAGTTCAAGCCATGTCTGGACCAGACTGAAGAAAATAAATAATAAGCCAGGGCTCGTCAAAACTCAATCATGAGTAAGAGTAAACTTCATGCTGAATATCAGTTTCTAACTTCAAGTGAGGAAAGAAAACCTGGAGTTGAGATTCTGTCTCTGAAGTTATCAAGAAGTGTGACTGAGATGTGTGAAGGTCACAGCTGTGAAAGGTGGCAATAACAGGGAAAATGCAGCATATAAGGTAGAAATCCAAATAATTCTGGAGCTCCCTACGGAGCTTACAGAGTCCAATTCACTCTTATATTGTCAGATTTGGCAGTAGAGCCACTTAAATTTAAGCAAGCAGAGACATGTCTTTGCATCTTCTATTCATAAAATTCAACATTTACAAACTTTACTGGATGCCTAAGGGGATTAATCTCCTCTCCTGCATGGAATTGTGGATGTATATTGGAAACTTTCCACGCATCCCTACTCTCTAAACTGTATTTTATGGTGGCTGATTGTTTTATCTAAGCACAAGTTTGCCAAGACTATAAGAGGAGAGAGCAGAAAAATACCATTACTTTACAGTCTGGCCTGTAAGCATTATTTTTCATGCTTAAATCTATAATATGACAAACTATTAGTAGAGATGAAAGCATGAATTCCCATCTTTGTGAAGAGGATGGTCATATCCAGGCAGGAGCAGATAACTAGACAAGGACAACTCAGACTGCAAGTTCACAGGGAGCTTCAACCAATGCTTTGGGGTCATCCAGCCCTATCCTGAGGTCATTACACCTCCTTGCTTCCCAGGGACCTTGTGATGCTTCATCCTGGAGTGACCTCAGTGGGACTTCATGGCCATGGAGGTGTCTAGTGCTTCAAAGCATCTGGCAAGAAGCTCCTTATCTTTATGCACGACTTGGAAGTCTTTTTCCATAAAGTAATGAAGGAAGACCCAGCACCAAACCAGGCAGAAGCTTCTTCTAGTGAATGTTTCATTAAGAAGGTTTTACAGAGCTCAGCTGGAGGAGAATGAGAAGAGAATAATCCTTAATTTATGAATTTTTGCTCATAGCAAAGCAGCTCCCTGTTCAAACCAAGCTTCTCATATTCTGCCTTTAAATCCACGGCTTCAGAACCTGGTAGCAATTTTAGTTGCTGTTCTACACAAGTATCCCTTAAATAATCTATCAAGACATTTGCACAGGGAGAGTGAATGACAGACTTTCAAAGAAGGAACAGGGAGTTTAAAAAGCCTCAATTACAGTGTGCTCAGCATCAGCTTTATCCTCCTTGTTTGGTGTCAGCCCCATTCCACCACAAGTGAGCAGCATCCACTATTAATGCATCTCTTTGGAGACAGTCCCTGTGTGTCTGTGTCCCTCATTTGATTAGCCATCTGGAAAATGATGCTTTCCTGACAGCTTTGAAACATTTTCCTTTGAGCTCCAGGATTTTTCACATGCAGAGAGCACGTTTGACACCGGGAAGGCTTCAGTGGAAGGCTTTGGTAGCATGTGACAAAAAACATATGCACAGTGATTAAAAAACCCCCAACAAATCAAAACATAAAACTGCACAAAAACCCCCTCCAAAGCAAACAAAAAACTCCCAACAAACAGCAAACCCACAAAAGGGAAGATTTGCTGTTACATGGCAGTTGTGAACCCAAGTGTTTCTACTTTGATTTCACCTGATTACAAGCTCCTATCAAGCCATATCTCAAGAGAACTGAAGCACCAGAATTAACATAAAATGAGGGGGGAAATCACTGGAATTAGTCCTGTGGAAATTTATATAAATAGTCATTTCTGGGGCAGAGGGAGCTGAGATAGAAGGAGTTGGTTTCTATCATCTATCAGTCAAGATTTCTATAGGTTCTAGTTAATGAGATGATTAATCCAAGAGAAAGTCTTAGCTACAGATGTTTGCTTACATGGTAACAATTTTAGCCAAAGTAGAAAAGACTCCTTAAACTGAGAAGGGAATGCAATTGTATATTATGGCTTTGTGTAGGAAGCAGTGGCACCTCAGTGTTGTTCTTTTCTTGTAAAGTGACAGGAACATAATATTTTGGATAATCTCAGAGGAAGAAATTTAGAGTGGGTTTGTCTTTGAGCAAAAAAATAAAATTGTCTCACAAAAAAATAAGATGAAAATTAACCAATGGAAAAAAACATCTTGGAATATTTCATGATATCAAGCTATGACATAAGTAGAGTTATTGAATTATTTTCTGTTTAATATGCAGTTTTGCTCATATACAAGGTGCTAAAATCTTTACTTAAAACAAGTGACATCTCTCTGAAGTCCAAGCTCTGACAACAAATTTCACACTTTTAAAAAAAATTAGATTTCAAAATTATTCATACACTAATTAAAAAAATCCTATTTAATTGAGAAGCAAAACAGATGAGTTTGTACTAATCTCCTAAAGCACCAGCTGGTAGCAAGGCAAGCACTGCAGATCCCTTTTAAGCCAGTGTAAAGGAGAAAGAAGGAAAGGAAGAGAGAGACAGCAATGTTGTTACCCTTTGTCTAGAGTAGAAGGACCATTTGACGACGAGGATTCTAACTCAGGCTTCAGCTGAATGCCTGGAGTTGATGGCATGTATCTAAAATTAGGGGTTTATGTCCAAATGGGGAAAAAGACACAGCAGATGGAAAGTGAAATGGGTGGATGTTTTGGCAAGACATTCATGTCGTGCTTCATGGAAGAAGCATATTTTAAGGAGGGACAAAAATGTCCACACAGAGAATTTCAGGCATGTGGAAGAGACTATGTGTGAGACTGCACAGAGCCACAGATGAGATGAGAGGCAGACACAGCAAGGATCACACCATGGAGAGCATCCTCCTCTTGAAAATATAATGCAGCAGATTAGTGATGATGAGCTCTCACCAGCAAAACCAAGGCATGTTGACATGGCTGCTTTTTTATTTTGTCACTCCAGGCCTAGCTTTCAGTGCCTGACCATGCTTGCAGTGTTGGCAAAAACATGAAAGGTTTGAGATGTGATATGAGAACCAGATTTCATTAGGAGGAGTCTGAGGATCAATGCCTGCAAGTGTTCTAAAGTGTATAAAACTGTCATCTCTAGGAAGTAAAACACCAACAAAATAATTAACAGAATTGTGGGATCATAAAATCTCATGGAATGGTTTGGCAAGGGACCTTAAAAATCATATTGTTTCAATCACCTGCCATGGACAACCTATCCCAGGTTGCTCCAATCCCTGTCCAGCCTGGCCTTGGGCACCTCCAGGGATGGGGCAGCCACAGCTTTTCTGGGAAACCTGTGCCAGGACTTCACCAACCTCACAGTAAAGAATTTCTTCCTAGCGTCTAGTGTAAACGTGCCCTCTGGCAGTTTAAAACAATTGACCCTTTTCCTGTCACTATCTGCATGTATAAAAAGTTCCTCTCCCTTCTTTTATAAGCTCCTTTAAAGTACTGGAGACATCCCTGGAAACATCCAAGGTCAGGTTGGATGAGGCTCCTAGTAACCTGGTCTAGTTGGAGATGTCCCTGCTCATTGAAGGGAATGTTTGGGTTGGATGACTTTTGAAGGTCCCCAACTGCTTTGTTTTACAGAATCCCAGACTATTCTGAGTTGGAAGGGACCCACAAGGATCATCGAGTCCAATTCTTCAGTCAATGGCCCACACAGGGGATTGAACCCATAACCTTGGGCTTTATTGCAACCAAGTTTTAACCAACTAAGCTAATCTCAGGGTTATTCTATGAAGACTCATTTTGAACATGCCTTTGGGCAGCACTGTCTTGGATCCCCTGTGTTACCACTGGGTGTACATCACCACACAGGCAGCAAGAACCACCAGGGAACAAGAATTCTGGAGTGAAACCTCCAGGTGAGTGATGCAACCTCCAAAAGCAAACACTTTGATGTACCAGCCATGAGTGATGCAGAAAAGAAAGAACCGTTTTAAGGCACATTTTACACTTAGAGAAGGTGGACTCAAATCTTGCAATGTGTTACATTCATATAGGTTTATATCTCAGCTAAGATGCATATTTTCATTTAAGTGCTGCCCTAAAAGGCTTAGACACACCCCCATGATTTTGGTCCAACTTATCCACTAAAACACTGTTGCCTTTGTGCCTTAGATACTCCCTTGAATCTACTCTCCTAAATAAAGATGAAGAGCTCACATCTCTCACTTCCCAGTGCAGCTCCAGCATGTTGTCTCATGGTGCCTGCAGAGGTCACAACCCCTTTGTGAAGCTCTAAGCCCAGCTCCAACTTTAAGACTTTCCTCTAACTGAAAAAACCCCTCATTTCCTCATCATTTCAGAGACTCAAAGCAGCCACATTTCTAGAAATATATGGAAATGTCTAAATGTATCCACACACATTCAGTTCAGATTTTTGACCAAAAATAGCGTAGTCACAGCTTAGTTCACAGTATTTTAGCACAGCATTTTAACTGAAGCCCAGGCTGAGATATGCAGAGAAGCCTGTGAGAGCATCAATAACACCAGTCAGCAGATGATGCCTAGGCAAGAGAGGCACTTGGTTGCTTGAAAAAAAAGGTTTATTCAAAATACATTGCAAAAGGAAATAGAAGAGAAAAGAAAAAAAAGAGGGAAAAAGGAAAAGAACATTTTATTTAACAGCCTAAATATACATAGTGGTTTAAAATTTAAAACTGGCCTCGCAACTCAATTATTACTCTCTTAAAAGCAGAAAGGAGGGATATCTCAAGCTGCTATTTTAAGTCAGAGCTTTTACATGGCACTAAGAGGCCCCACATTTTTCTATTTATTTCAGTTGGATTCACTTTTTCCCTTTATGCCATAGTAGAATACTCACTTAGACACCTAATCTAAAGAACTATTATTTTTTTCGAGACAAATCCCCACCATCTGAGCAGATGTAACAGCCCATTTCTTCGTGTTCATCAAGAATATCAGCTGCTCCTTTTTTTCCCAGAAAAGGAGGATGGGAAAGAAGAACAGTGCTGAGAAATAAAGAAATCTGTATTCCAGCAGAAATAGCAATGGGCATTTCTAACCCCCAAAGCAAAAGGCATTGAGGTCATGTATCCTAATTGCCAAATATTTGATGTTCCTGTCCCATCCAGCCCTGAGTCAGCTGGGAAGTGTAACAGCATTCTTTACTGGGATATATATGTTGAGAAAAAAGGGTGTTGAATGCCTGGATATTTCAGACTAGATGGCCCCAAGCCATGGTTAAACCCCCAACAGACTGCTACAGGTATGTACGTATAGAGAAGAAGGGCACTGAAAGGAGTTTAGCACCTTTTCTCTTCAATTATTTTTATACGGAGAAGCACAGAAATGAAATAAAATGTGAATGAGGTTGTGAAATTTTCCTCCCCAGTCAGAACAGAGTGTTGGGCTAAAACTTATTAAGAGTTCCTGCACAGCAAGACACCTCAGTGTTTGTTTGCATGGCTTTAGCAAGGGCGTTTTACTGCTGGTCCCTGGGCAAGTCACCTGGTGCCATGTGTCCTGTCCTGAGGTAGCTCTTCAGAGCTCCTTCACATCCTAATGCAACTTGACATCATCCCCACTTGACAGATACATTATAGCACATGGTATTGCTGAATTCTGACTTCCAGCTAAAGGGCAGGGAGGTCAGAACACCTGAGACAACATCCACATCCAGCACAACAGAGCAGACCAAACACCTCTCCAGACAGTCCAAATCATCACTGAGTGCACAGGGAGGTAGGACCTGGTTACCACCTAGGACAAGGGGGCACGGGCTCAAGCTCTGCCAGGGGAAATTGAAGTTGGAGATGAGAAAAAACTTCTTTGCAGAGAGAGTGCTCAGGCATTGGAATGGGCTGCTCAGAGAGGGGGTGGATTCCCCATCCCTGGAGGTTTTTCAAGTGAGCTTGGCTGTGGCACTGAGTGCCATGATCTGGTAAAGGGACTGGAGTTGGCCCAAGGGTTGAACTTGATGATCTGGGAGGTCTTTTCCAACCCAATCCATTCTATGATTCTATAATTCTATGATTCTATGATACTCTGGATTGGAGGGATTCAAACTCTACATCACTGATCATCATGATTATTAATTAGTTACTAGAATATATTTCACTTTCAAGTAGCACTGTAAGTGGTCAAAAGCCACTTGGGACTGAGTAGACACCCAACTGAGACAACTGTTCACAGGATGCTTGTTACAGTCCACATAGACAGAAAATCACCTGCAGAAGGACTTCAGTGCACCTGAAGGTCTTACATTTACACTGGGAATTAATTTGAGCCTCCTCAGCCTTGAGTTTCAGTTGCAGATTTTCATTTCATACTGATCAGTGGAATGAGGACTCCTCTTTCATTTTAATTCCCTGCCTCAGTAGGAAGCCTTCTCTTCCAGCAATAACCCTTTCCAACACTGCAGGTACTTGCAGGACGGGGTGGAGCTTAGACAATGTTTAACAAAGAAGTCAAATTATTGGTGAGGTATCAAAGCAGTACTTTCTTTTGCTAAAATCAGCTGTGACAAATGCTTTAAAATCGTTGCTTTCAGGCAGGTGCAGGGGAAGCCTGACAACAGCCCAGCCATAAAGAGCAGAAATCTCCCAACAGACCTTGAATTCCACACTCAGCCAAAGGGTACAGATTGTCTATTCTCTGGGATTCTGTTCTGACAAGCACTGTCTATGTTTTCAGCCAAACTGAGTAATTGCTCCTGGATTCCCAGGGCTCCCTCCCTTCTCAGGTTGGTTCGCTTTGCTGGGTTCAGCTCAGCACTTGGGGTCGGACAGTTCCCACAGGCAAAGGATGGTGAGGTGAGGGCATGAGCACTTTGTTGCAGGGGTTGCTACTTTACTTTTCAATAGTTTTTTTCTACTCTTGCCCTTTCTGAATCTTCACATAATTTTTTCAAGGATTGGATTTCAATCTTCTCTCAACTAAATATATGTATAAGAACTTAACTACCATCCCTATTTGGCTACCCATGACCTCCTAAATCAGGGGAGTTTCTCAAAATGCTTTCCCTCTTTCCTATTGAAATCAGTCCTCCATGACTTCATGACTGCTTTTCCAGCCCATTTTATTCATCAATTAGAAAGAAATTTTTATTTCTCTTTTTGCCTTGAACTTTATCAAAAGAAAGAAGAAATGTGGCAGCAGGTCACATTGTCACATTGTGATGCCATTTCCTTCCCTGTCATCTTAGACATTCAAATGTAGTGTTCATTTTGCCTTGAGGACTCAGCCCATTCAGGACCTCATTTTTATAAGCATAATATTCACCTAGAGAGAGAACAGAGTGAGAAATCTGCTCCAAACCCTGTCCTTAGCCTTTGCTAAGTTGGCAAATGCTGCCTAAGCTATTTAGCATTTTGGTTGTACTTTAATTTTTCTTATGTGATAAGTTTGTAAAAGGAACAGAAAGGGCAGACACAGGAGGTACTGGGGAGACAAGAGGAATTTAGAAAGATGAAAGAGATTCACTTCTGCTCAACGTTCTTTCACAGAATCATAAAATCCCAGAGTGGTTTGAGTTGGAAGGGACATTAAACATCACCCAGCTCCACCCCCTGCCATGGGCAGGGACACCTCCCACCAGCCCAGGTTGCTCCAAGCCCTGTCTAACCTGGCCTTGGACACTCACAGGGATGGGGCACCCACAGCTTCTCTGTCCCACCTGTGCCAGGGTGTCATCACTTACAGAGAAAATAATTTCTTCCTATTATCTAAACCTACTCTCTTTTACTTTGCCTTGTTTTCTGCTTTATTACTCAGGGCTCATGTGGGGTTTGGCCAACTTTTAAATGACCAGATTTAATTCCTTCACTGTGGGAGCTTCAACACAAAAACCGTATCATTATAAGGTTGTTCTTTCACAAGTGCTCACCCAAATGTTTGATTCACCCAGTTCAGCTCGTTCTCACTCCCTTAACAAATGTTTTAATGAGGTAGTGGTAGGAAAAACTGCTTGTATAACAAATTGTATAATGGATCTTATCATTGCTTCAGAAAAGTTAGGTTGCAGCAGCCATCTGGGAAATAAAAGCCTGAATCATCTGACACACACACACATACATTCATACATACATATATATATATATATATATAAAATATATGCATTTGCACATTTGGCTCTTACATGAATCACACACAGAGCTCTACTAAAATGCAATGCCAGCTAAAATCCTTTCCCAAAGTGGTTATTTCTGAATGAAAGTTATCCCCTTCAATGAATGATGCATCGGAGGCCATTATAGATATGCAAAGACATCTTGTTTCCATTGCAGAAAATCTTTCAGCACTCAACAAAGCTTTAATTACTCATCTCCTGTGCTGCTTCAGCATCTGACTCAGAGGAGGTGTCATCAGGACCAGTGAAATGGAAAATGGGGGGGAAAGTGTTCCTTTGATGGAGGGGCAGAGTCATGGTCATCCTCCACTCTGTGTGGGAAGGATTAGTGATGTCATCCTGCCTTGGAGGGCAGGACACACTGAACCAAAAGGTGACAATTATAAATTCTGGCACTGCCACCAGGAAATACATGATTTCATAAGACTTTGAGACAAAGACTTGACTCCCAAAAGAAAACAAGGTGTAAATGAGCACTCAACCAGAGAAGCCTTGGCTTAATCACAACCAGACTGTAGCCAACGAGGCTCCTTTTGGAATAAACTGCCACCTGATTGCCCATTAAAACACATTTTATATGACCCAAGTGTGGGTACACACTTGTATTTCTTTCAAATTAATCGTAAAACCCTCCCATGATTCTGTATTTATGGCAACTACTGTGTCAAAACCAGAATGGTGTCTGCTGTAGGGTACAATTGATATTTATTTGACCTCCAGGCTGTCAGGACATTTTGCCCCATCATTTTCCTTGTTCTGTTTTTGGAACAAATTCAAAGAGAGTCTGTACAAGTTGAATTTTTTGGTTTGTGAGGTTATGGATGTTTTGATTTGCTACTAAGATGCCTCTCAACAGAATTCTTGTTAAATGGAACCAAGGTGTAAGGCATGATATCATTTTCATTACAATACACATGTAGTAAGAAAATTAACATATTTAAGCAATTTAATATAAAATAACTACATTGTGGGGGTAGAAAAGTAGAATATTAGTAAAATCATAAAAAATATTAAATGCTGTGAGTTATAGAACACCTGGTATTGTCAAGAAAATTAAGAACAGTGATTAATTAGTACCTCTACTGAAAGAAAATGAAGTGTTTCTCCTCAATTAAGGCAGAAATGTTGATAAAATTGGCAAGAAGAAGCCCTTCCTCCTACAATGCTTTTCAAGGATGTGTGAATATCTGTGTAAAATTGTGGATCAACACTTTAGAGCTTTCTCCAGTTACAACTCTCATCATTATAAATGTTTCATCTGAAAGAGACATGAATAGGATTAGATAATTTGTTTGCAAGACTCAAACCCGGGAAAAGTGTCATATTTTCCTACCTAATCCATTCCCATCTTATGGAAACCCTTAAGGCTCTGTTCCTTATGGGTTTTACATAAAAACAACTATTCAACAGACTGCCAGGGAAATTGCTAATTGCTGAATAAAAGAGGATATTTATATAAAAAGTTGGAAACTGAAGATAGGAATAAACAATTATTTCCCCTACTGGATGATATTCCCAATGGGATCCTTCTGAGCTGTGCTGTAACTTAGGATGGTCAAAATATTTGGAAATAATTTAGAAGAGAAAAGGGTGAATGGTGACGTGACATTTTGCTGGTGACACTACTTTGATTGAGTAAAGAAAAACTCTGCTCTGAGGCACTACAGAAAGGTGTTTTGATACCAGTTGACTTTTGACTGAGTAGGAGATGACAAAAAAAAAATCTGGCACAAATAATAATCAACAAAATCTAAACTTGAGAATTATTAGGAAAATGCTGGGGAGCAAAACTAAAAGTATCAACATGATGCTGTATAAATCCATGGACCTTTAGGTGTTAAGTTCTGGTTGTCCATCTCCAAAGTACAGAGGGAAAAAGAGCAGGAGGTGGATTGAGGCAGTAACAGAAGACAGAGGAAATATCTTCAAAACAGATTCATAAAAACACAACCAAACAGAAAATCAAAACCAAACCAAACAAAAACCCAACCCATGCAAAATAAAACCAATAAAAAGAAATAATCCAAGAAAACCAAAACTAACCAAACAAAAACCCAACTCAACCAACCAACCAACCCACCAACCCCCCCCAAAAAACCCACAAAAAACCAACCAACCAACGAAAACCACTGCCCTCCCCCCAGATAAACCCACCACAAACCATAAACCAAAGCCAATACAATTCTTCCCATACAATATGACTAGTTGTGGAACTCTTCAGCAAGGGCTATTTCAGGTACTAAAAGTTTTCCTGGGTCCAAGGGCAAACCCTTTGGCATAATCCACTGCATCTGTTTTTATCTTTCTAAGATTTTTCAGCCTCAGCCAAGAGGAAGAAAAAAATAATCAAGGATTTTTTTTTTTTATTTACAATGAATGCGATGGCATCTTAACAGAACAGGCTGAAAAACACTGTCATTGTGCTTCATGGGTTACAAAAAGCAAGAATATGGGATAACATCATAATAAGAAAATACTTTATTAATTTTACACAGAATGAAAATTATTTCCAGTTGCTTCCTTAGACCAGATAAAGTGTGCAATGTTATGTATTTCTATTTCAATGCATAATTCTGTGAAAAACACTAAAGTTTTAATCAATGCATGATTCTTAAATAACTTGCTGTTTCCTTTGCGTTGATAATGAAATTGCACAAGTGATTTTATCACTACACTTCCATAAAAAATATTACATATGTCACCATGTACTTAACTGTAACCTACTTACAAGGAAAAGAGCCCAACACTCAAAATATCTTTTCCAAACATTGCTATCTTTTGCATTTTTGGCAATATTCCCAGTAAGAAATAGAGGATTGGAAGAACCTGAATATAATATCCAAAAATGATTGCCTGGAGCTCTACCAAGTTTTCTCTCATTAGTAATAAACTCAGTTGCTTTAGCCAACAAGAAAAAAAAATCAAAATCTGGTGTTAGAAAGATTCAGAAAAATATTGGGCAATGGGAGATGAGTGGTTGCTGCTACAGGTGGAGAAGTGGCCAAGGATGTGTTTTCCTTTATGACTGATTGTCGATGCAATGAGGTTGATCAGGATTGAAATTAGAATCTTGCTTGGCCAAACCTACCAATGTGATTCAAATATTGAGCATCTTGCGTTGAAACCACAAGTGCCTCCTGTTCCAGACAGAAGGAAAAAGAAGAAACAGGCTGGGAGACCTGGGGGAGGTTAACCTGGAGAAGAGAAGGCTCCAGGGAGAACTGAGAGCCCCGGTCAGTGCCTAAAGGGGCTTCAGGAGAGCTGGAGAGGGACTGGGGACAAGGACGAGGAATGATGGGACAAAGGGAATGGCTTTAAACTGAAGAAGGGTAGATTTAGATTGGATATAAGGAAGAAATTCTTCCCTATGAGAGTGGTGAGATCCTGGCACATGTTGGGCAGAGAAGCTGTGGCTGCCCCATCCCTGGAAGTGTCCAAAGCCAGGCTGAACAGGGCTTGGAGCAATCTGGGCTGGTGGAAAGTGAACATGCCCATGGCAGGGGGTGGAACAAGATGATCTTTAATGTCCCTTCCAACCCAAACTATTCCATGATTCTGTGAAGAAGGAGCTCCTCATAAGCTGCATCCCAGTGTTATCTGTGCCCTACTTCATTAGAACAGGAGTGGTTTCCACATTGTTTAGTATTTACAAGATGCATCCAAAAAACCCTGTCCCTAGACATACTTTAACCACTTCCAATTTAAGGGGGAAAGTCTGAAGGCAAAAATCTTTTACAGTTCTTTGAGAAAATACATCATGATACAGGCTATGAGATTCCAGTTTGGATCAGTAGAAACAAACTTGGACAGAGCCATTTATTTCTACCCTGGTACAGAAACAGAGAAAAGAAAGGGGGGATATTAATACAAAGTAATTTGAATTATAACTTTTTTTGCTTTGGTTTTCTATTCTTTCAGTCCTTTAAATGCCAATGTCAGAAACATAATCACTTGGGCATGTGAGGTGGAGAAAAGAATAACTTACATCTAGGCAAGAGTCCAGCTCCCCAGTAGCATTCTGTCAATTATGTGCACTTTATATTAAAGGATTTTCTCCTTCTCCTCAGTGGACTTGAGATACTTTTGAGTCCCAGTTAACAGTCATTCAGGCTGAATTTCATCCAGACTCATACACAGCATATGCAGAAAAGAGAAATAACACAGTGGTTTTGAAGTGACTTCTACCCAAATTTGTTTGTGCTATAAAGGCTTTTCCCACTCCATTCCTTTCACCATCACTGAAAGCTCAGATGAAGAAGTCCTTGGACAGCAGGTTCCCAGATTTTAACATCAAAGCCACCCCCACCCCACGTAGCAGAGTGTCTTACACATGCTCCAGCAGGAATCAGTCCATGGAACATTCTTACATGACAGGAAAAAAAATAACCTTCTCCAATGTGGTTCTGGTGCATCAGGGGTTATTGACAAAGCTGTGGGATTTATTGGTAGGGTTTAGCAGGTTGTTTGCCTTCAACATGTCATGATCCCAGAGAGAAGCACTAATTATTGAAATCACTAGCAGCCCTATTTATTTATTTTCAATTGTGGAGGTACTGAAATTGGAGTCCAAGGCTCTCAGAGTTGCCATGACAACTGGACACTTTGATCAGTGATTAGAGTTGCACAATTTTGGCATCAGGCATGAACTTTGATTGCCATGGCAACGTCCCAGCCATAACTCCTATTCCATTCAGCTCCTACTTTGTCCTCGAGGAGCCTCTTTGCTTGTTGCTTGTGAGGAAGCTGAGAACTGTGTCAGCTGCAGCAGAGAGAAGCTGTGAGGAGCGGCACAGAGTGGGCTTTCCCAGTTCAAATAAAATAATCCTTCACATCAAGAACGATCCTCTCAGTGCTCTCATTGTCCTCAGTAGCTGAGCTTCTTGGCTGAGTTAAATGGAGGTGGCTCCATTAAGGGCAGAAAAGTCTCTTGAATCCAAATTGGGCACTAGGGAAAAACAGCATTTCCCTGGTCAGATATGCAGTGCCAGAGGTGAAGAATCACTTACTTGTCTAGTTTGGCATTCAAACAGAGAAGGGTAATGTATAGGAAATGGTAAGGATGACAGAGAAGATCAGAGGAAAATTTAAAAACAAAACAAAAAAACCCCAAAGAAATAAACAAAGAAAACCCTGGAAAGACACGTTTACCAGACTTGGCTTAACTTTTTGCCATTCATCTCAACTCGAAGACAAAAAAGAAATTAATAATTTATGGAGATTTGGCATTAGAAAATTCACACAGGTTTCTCCAGGTACAATTGCACAAAAGTCACCTGAACTGGGAGAATAGTAGAGAGATTCTGAAAGCCTGTGAGCTCCTACAGGTTGTGTAGAAGTGAGGTTGTTTGTGATTCATACAGAACAAGCAAAATATACATTTCTTCATATAATTTCTCTGAAAGCTGTTACTCTTCCCCAAAGGATTCTCCAGAATCTGAACACTTTTATGTACAGAAAGCTCTGAAGAAATTTAGGATGGCAAAGTACCTTGAGGATTATTAGTATAAAGACATCATTTTCTTTCAGGAAAGCTCCAAACTACAAATCTCTGGATAGTGGAGAACATGGCAGGGTGATATCACTATGCAGCTGAACTTCCTCTAAACTCTTCCAAAACAAACACGAATGGAAGTGGGATTCTGAACTTGGGGAGACTTCTACTTGATTGCTTGTGACCATCCTCATGCTCTTTGACTCATAAGGCTGGGAAAGAGTAAATAATAATGTATCAAAAAGGATGGCTTCATGGAATCATAAAATGGTTGAAGGGACCCAAGTTAATCTCATTCCAACTCCCCTGCCATGGGCAGGGACACCTTTCAATAGACCAGGATGCTCAGAGCTCCATCCAACCT
This sequence comes from Sakesphorus luctuosus, assembly GCA_013396695.1. Lineage (NCBI taxonomy): Eukaryota > Metazoa > Chordata > Aves > Passeriformes > Thamnophilidae > Sakesphorus > Sakesphorus luctuosus. Next base: position 67,952 of record VWZD01001278.1, read on the forward strand.
GGCCTTGAACACTTCCACAGTTGGTATATCCATGAGTTCTCCAGGCAACTTGTTCCAGTGACTCACCACTCTCGTAGTAAATAAATTTCTTCCTTTTGTCAAATGGAAACCCACCTTATTTCAGGGTAAAACCATTTCTCCCTGTCCTGTCACTGCTGGCCTTGGTAAAAATTCTCTGTTTTGCATAAGCTCTGATTTATACACTGAAAAACTGGAATAAAATCTTCCCAGAGCCTTTTCTTTTCCAGGCTGCTCAGCCCCACCTGTCTCAGCCTGTCATCCTATCAGAGGTGTTCCAGCCCTCTGAGCATCTTTGTGCCTTATCTCTGGACCTGCTCTAACAGATCCATGTCTCTCTTGGACTGGGGACCCGGAGCTGGATGTCGCGCTCAGCATCCAGTGAAGCATCCAGAATGTGATGCTTAACTAAAGGCACAGTTATGCACTGTGAAGCAGGGTGTCGGAGGACAGCAATGTGATGAGGACTTTATTAAGTGGCAGCGCTACTACAAAAGGTTGATTGACGAGGATGTGGAAGTTTGGAAACCAACTGTGCTTAATGGAGAGGCCTTGTAGCGTCTGAATAAGGACTATGACGGATTTAGAAGTTATATTGATGTTTCCCCGGTTTAATTGTTATACACCCAATATGTCTACCCCATTTATTTTCCCTTAGTCATTCCCTGTCCAAGTTTCTTCTTCCCACAAACCCTTAGGGCATTTTCCCGCCAACTTGTTCCTGATTGGTCCCCGGTTTACTGCATTGCACCAGTTTCCATATTTGGTAGCGTTTCCCCATTGGCTCTCCTTCCGCTCCTCCCTCCTCCCTCCTCCTAATTGATATTCCACTCAATAGGATGTTTCACCCTTCCTCTCTCCCTGCCCCAGTTCTGGAAAGTCCCATGCTACCCTTTATAAGCCGGTGCACCCCCAANGTCACGAAAAAAACAAATTTCTAAAAAAAAAAAAAAAAAAAAAGAAGAAGTAACAAAAAAAATTAGTTGGAATAATATTATCCTTAGAAGGCTACTCAGACTTTCTTAATTTATTACATCAATTACAGTTTGCACTACTCCAGGAAAAATATCTAAAATCGTCAGCAAAGACCACGACTTTCCATGAGTTGTTAAAGAGCAAAAAGAGAAAAAATTGAACAGGTTTATAATGTTATTCATCTCTACCTCAGTGTAACTATTTCTAGAACTAAACTTGCCTTTCCCCTGTACAAGTATGTGAATAAATTCTACCTGCATAAAAATAAATAAAGAGATGGCAGCAGTGTGTGGGCTACAGCCAAGGATTATTCATCCACCACACAGCCAGATGCTTTGGAGCATCAAACCGATCTGGATGTTTCAGCATCCGAGGTCTTAATATTTACACAGCAATAGGATTTGCTCAGTTCTGCTCAGCTCAGTCTCACATTTGAGTTCAACACCAACAAAGTGATCTGGAGACACGAAGCTCCTCGTAAGTGTTAAATCAAAGGGCATCAACCCAACCTGAAATGTGCTGAGCTGAAATCTTCAGTCCAACAAGTGTTGGCACAGCAAAGGGGCTGAGGCTGCAGCTGTGCTGGGCACTGCCTGTTCTGGGCACTGCCTGTGGTGTCAGGGTGTCTTTATGCTCTAGAACTCAGCACCCCAACCTGCTCCTTCATGAGCCCCACTGGCACTGAAAGGATTGTTCAGAGGCACCCATGGGTGTTGTCCTGTCCATAACCCACAACTCCACAGCCCCACAAGGTGCATCAGGGCACCTTCAAGTCCTGCAGCAGGAGATAAAATCTTTTGCTCAGGCAAAATCCTCACTAATTTATGACCTTTTCCAAGTGCTGGGAAAAGAAGAAAGCCAGTGCTACTGAAAAACACGTGTCTGATAAGGACAGCAAGAAGAGCACACTTGGTAGAAGATGCAGGAGAAGGACTAAAATAAGTGCTCATGCATGTAATTGTTGCTAAAAAAATCCCAAACAACAAACCAATTAAAAAAACAAAAACAAAAACAAAACCCCAACCAACCAACCAACCGAAAAAACCACAAAACAGCCACAACATTGAAGCCCAAACCATCATGACTATTTAGACTACCAGGAATTCATCTTCCAATAAAACAGACAATTTCAGTGGGAAAAAGTTTGTAGGGATAGCATTTAAATCTCCTGCTCTGTATTTCATCACAACTGAGGCTGACGCTGCCAATGTTCTACCACATGGAAGTTACACTAAACCTCAAAATGGTTCCTGAACTGTTGCTTTGCAGCCACTTTGAGATCCACACTCTCCTGCTGCAAACCACTCAGCAATGGGCCTTTTTGAGCTCTTCCAAACACACCAGGTCAGCAATCCATCATTACATTGTTTCAGACATGGATTTGCTCTTAAATCAAATTGCATTGTATTTACAGGCTATAAAAATAGCCTCATTCATGAGATGTTTTTGGTTTATTAAAAGATCATCCACAATGTCCCTTTAAGGAGGCTCTTTTTACGTGGAGGTAACTCACTTTCCAAACTGTTTTGCAGATCTCACTTCAGTCGATGTTTGTATCAGTTTTCTTTTGCAAAACATCAGCACAGAGAACTTTTCTCAGACCTTTAAATTCTGTTTTGTCTCAGTCTGGGTTTTCCTTTATCCTGGCACTGCATTTTGGTCAGTCAGTCATTCAAGTGATATTTAAGCTTGCAAATCTGAGGAACAAATCTGTGGAGGCTCTTTGAGACAGACTCTGGGGGTCAGATGCAGAGTAAATTCAATGCAGACAACATTGCCAGGCAGGGTGTGGTGGTTAAACCTTGCAGAGCTGTACAGGAGTTCATGGAAACTGATTTTGATCGATGAGACTGGATAATTTCCAGATGGAAGAGGAAATCCCATGTTAGGCAGAAATGGGAAATCCCATCTCCTCTATCAGCATAAAACAGATCATAGAAATAACTTGATGGCTTTTTTTCTGCCTATAAGAATTGGCTGGAGAAAAATTCACGACTTCTCATATTAAGCAGATGTTGCGGTTTATAACCCAAACAATCTCCTTTGAGCAATAAAAGTTAAAGGTTACCTTAATCTTTAGAATCTGAGGGTTTTACAGCCTTTCTGTATAAGTTTATAATTTGGTTTAGAACTAAATATTCTTTTTCACCCTCTAGTGATCACATTTCTCCTGGAATCTTACTCAGCTTTTAGTGGCATCATCCACTTCATGCAACCACATGATCCAGAGTTCATTTTTACAATTAAAAGAGAAGCACCTACATGTACCACTTTTCATGTGATCTTTTTAAAATGATTATTGTTTGTTATTTCATAAAGTGAAAATATTTATCTCCCCTTGTTTTAAACATTTTTGAGTCAGAAACCCTAATTTTACTTATCCAGCATTTATTATCAATGTGGAGAAAGTTGTTACCAGACTATGGTTTATCTTCTGTCCTCTAAATACTTTTAAGAAATTGAAAAAGTGACTCTCCAGAGTTCTCTGTGTGTTCATCACGTCTAAATGGAGCTCAGGGTGGCTATCTAAGGTCTGGTTACTTAGAGATACCCAGGCAGAGTAGTTTGCACCCTGGATAAGAGTGACAAAGCCAGGACAGAGCCACAATGAATAAGCGTTTTATTATTAAATCCCTTCATCTTCTTGCAGAGGTGAATAATCCCAGTCTTTTTAATCTCTGTATATGACAGGTTTTCTGTGCCTTCCCTTATCTCCTGACCCTTCCATGTTTGGTTGTTTTTTTTAATTTATTTCTGGCAGTGTATTTTTTTCCTTCAAACCATCAGAACTGAACACACATTCCCATTGAAGCTGCTCTATGGATTCACATAAAAGCAATATACTCCAACATAAATTTTTCTTACTGTTCCACGTGCAATCTCATTTATGATTGGTATTTTAACTGCCTATCAACACTAGGAAGAGCTTCAATTGGACTATCTTTGTTGCTGCCTTGGTCTTTTACTGCATCAGTGTTGTATTTGACATTATAGGCGAGGAAATAGTTTCACCTGTTTGTGGGTACCTGCAGTGAGTTTATGCAGCTGAGCTACTCATGTTGACCTCTGTTAACTGTCAGCACTACTGGGATTTGATGATCTGGTCTATATTAGATGTGCAGTTCAGGGTTATTTGAATTATTCTTCAGACTTAGTTGTTTTTATGACTAGATCTTCGTAGTTCTTCACAGGGGGATTATTTAGAATCAGATCTGGTGTATTGCCAGATGTAGCCCATCAGAATATGAGCAGTTCAGTGGAAAGACCAAAGATCTCTGAGACTAATTATATTTATTATTTATTATTTTATTTTATTATTTATTTATTATTTATGCCCATCATTCTTTCCTGTAATGGACAGGAACCAAAGTTGCCAAAGTTCTCAGCAATTTGTGAGTATTTGAAGTTTCAGCTCTGATTCAGTCCCATTTTTTAGCTCTAGCAATAAAACCTGAATGGTAGCTGGGGACTTGAAGGACAGCTTCCTTCCAGGAAAGCAAAGAAGCTCTAATCACTTATATCATAATGCTGTGAGCCCTTGTCCCTGCCACAAAGACTGTCATTAAGACACAAAGGCTCTTTCTCTGGCTCAGGTCAAAGGCTGTTGCTTGAAGCTCATCAGTTACTTCACCTCCATGAACTTCGGTCTTCCAGTTGTGATAATGGGAATGGCAGAGAGTCTCCACTGTGCTTTTGGATCCCCTGAGGAGAAGCAGGAGGCAATGCCCATGTGTTATTCATATCCTTTATGTTTTATGTATGACAAGAGTTGTCTGTGTTTTCTACTTCCTTACCGGGGTAAGAGAGGTTGATTTCATTCCTTTCACTAAAAATACAGGTTTTCAAAGTGACAGATGGCCTTGCTATTGTCAGTTGTCAGAGGCTTTTTATCATCAGTGGAGCAGAAAAGATATCTAATGGATTGTATCAGGTGTGCTCTAAAGAGCCACAGCACAGCAAGACTTTTTGATCAAAAGCACAAAGCAAAATATCACTTTCTTTGGACTGTGCAGGTGACTCTTCACATACATGAGAAACGGGGGCTGTTCTGCACAATCAACTTCGCCTTTTCAAGGAGGGCAGAGAATGGCAGGGTTGGTGCATGTTATCGAAGATTATGAAGTGTCAATCATAAAAGAAATTCACTTAGAGAGACTTTCATGCAAGAGAAAAATGCCTGATTCAGTCATTCCTGCAAATATCCAGAGAATCCTAGAATCCTAGAATGGCTTGAGTTGGAAGGGATCTTAAAGTTCTACCCTCCTGCCATGGGCAAGGTCACCTTCCACCAGGCCAGGTTGCTCCAAGCCCCATCCAACCTGGTCTTGAACACTTCCAGTGGTGGGGCAGCCACAGCTTCTCTGGGCAACCTGTGCCAGTGTCTCTTCACCCTTCTTAATTACAAATTAAAATAAGAAATTTCTTCCTAATTTCTAATCTAAACTTAATCTGTTTCTGTTTAAAACTATTACTTACTTACTTACTTACTTACTTACTTACTTACTTTATTTATTAATAAGGCAAGACTGATACAAGAAGTGGAAGAGGGTTTTGTTCTGGATTTAGACAGAATGGGACAGACCTTTTGCCATTTGAAGCTGTTTAAACTTTGGTTCCGCCAGACTTTCCCCTGCAGGTGATCTGTCTTTCTTGCTGCCATGTCCCTTCACCAGTGTTCAAGCTGCTTCCAGCTGGAGGTTCTGGAAAGGTTTGGTGCAACAACAATAATCAAAAATCACTCTAAATGATGGCTTGGGAGATGTGTAAATCCCTTTCAAACGAATGTATAAAGAGGCATCTGGGCTGAAGCATCAGTAGAGTTACTGAGAAGAGCAGAATATCCCACTCTTTCCTCTGACCTTTGCAAGTTAATCGATGCACACGATGCTGATGCTTGGCCTGAGACTGCAATCACCCCTCAGATCCCAGCTCAGGAATCATGTTTGTGTAGGTATTTTCCATCCTGTGTGAGCAGAGCATGAAGGGGATAAAAGTACACAGCAAACACTTGGCTGGCACACACTGTGGACAGCAAGAGCTCATGCTGTACCAAGTGATGGGTTAATGTGGGCATGACCCCAAATGTGACACACAGAGCATTTCTGTTGGCCAAGCCCCTCTGTGCCTCCCTATCCTGTTGAGTTGCCATCTTTCAGTTCTCTGGTTTTTTCCTTAATGGTTTTAATATCTTCTCATATCAACACTTTTCAGTCCTTGAATGCCTGTCTCAATGATTTCACTTTTTTCACATGGCTTTAACACACAGACTTCCCCTCACAGCTGAAAATTCTCTTCCCAGCAAACTGAGCCAAGACCCTTCTGCTGTGCTGAACCAATCTGGGCCCAGTGGAAACACACAGATCACACATGGGCTGTGGTTTGCAAGGATGCTGGAAGAGAAGTGCTGGAGGGAGTAGATCTAGACTTGACACAGCTCTTTGACTGAGAAATCAAGTTTCAGAATTTCCTGCATATTGGAAGAAGAGAGATGCTGACTGGTTTTCAAGTGTTTAGATTATGAGAAGCTGCATGAAATGGGCTTCAGAAGATTAAAGTTAATCCTGCATAAACAGTTCATCAGAAGAATACACATTTGAAATGAACGAAGGAATCTTGATCATCTTCTAAGAACTACAAACTCAAAGGAAATAACTAAAAAAAAAACATAGATCAAGAAGAAGAGGGTATTAGTAATTCTCAAAAAGCCAGTTCACTTTGCACAGAATCTGAAAAATTACATCAATAGAATTTACTGTAATCAGAGTAACCCTGGATGATATTGCAGTTAAGTAACAAACATCTTATATGATTAATTATCTCAGGATTATGGGCAGCACAATTACCTGAGCACCAAGTTGACATATTCAGATGGTTTCTGATTGCAGAAATCTCAAGCTCAAAAATGACTGTGTTGCCATTTTCTCATTTGGTTCCAGATCTCTTTGATTTCCTGTCCAACACAGCAAAAGCATTCTGTACACTCATTTTTCCCCTGTCAGTTCAAGCACAAGAGTCTCACAGACTACTCTCAATAGACTTTCCAAAGATGAAAGGCTTGTACAGTTTTGAAGTAATGCGTCTATTTGTCTTCCAGAAATGAAGAACCTATGCCTAAAATTTACTGGAGGGTTAACAACCCACACACTAAAGCACTTCCTATGTGAAAATTGATTTCTTTTATCTACAGATGCTGAGCAGGGAAGAGCAAAATCCATATCAGATTGGAACACGGGGAAAAAAATTTGCAAGAAATTATTTGGATCAAAGCAAGAAAGAGAGAGCTTATTTATTCTACCCTACAGCTCATTAAAAACAAACATAAAATGCTGTCAGGCAGCAGAATAAATTGTAAGGAAAAGAGAAAGGAGGGAAAGGTCCATGCAGTGCACTGAGTGTTTGTCAGAGTGGGCAGAGCACCCTTTTTGGTGGCAGCCTGACTGCAGCTGCACAGCCCTTTGTGTCCTCTGACATAGAATAGAATCAGAGAATTGATTGGGTTGGAAAAGATCTCTGAGATCATCAAGTCCAACCCTTGGGCCAACTCCAGTCCCTTTACCAGATCATGGCACTCAGTGCCACGGCCAAGCTCACTTGAAAAACCTCCAGGGATGGGGAATCCACCCCCTCTCTGGGCAGCCCATTCCAATGCCTGAGCACTCTCTCTGCAAAGAAGTTTTTTCTGCTCTCCAACTTCAATTTGCCCTGGCAGAGCTTGAGCCCCCCGTGCCCCCTTGTCCTGTTGCTGAGTGCCTGGGAGAAGAGACCAACCCCCTCCTGGCTAGAACTTCCCTTCAGGGAAATGCAGAAGAATGTTTTTCAGTGGTTAACTCTTCACAGCATCAGACTTTGCCAGCTTCGTCTCTTCATCTCTAATTTGCAGATAAAATGTGGACTAGGGCTGTGACCGTCCCCCTGTGCTTGGGCCAGGTGAAGCACCTCAAATCCTGGGCTCAGTTCTGGGCCCCTCACAGCAAGAAAGACCTTGAGGGGCTGGAGAGTGTCCAGGGAAGGGAACAGAGCTGGGAAGGGGCTGGAGCAGCAGGAGGGGCTGATGAAGCTGGGGGGGCTCAGCTGGAGAAAATGAGGNGGGCCCAGCCTGGAGAAAAGGAGGCTCAGGGGGCACCTTCTGGCTCTGCAATCCCTGCCAGGAATGGGGAGCCGGGGAGGGGGTCGGGCTCTGCTCCAGGGAACAGGGACAGGATAGGAGGACATGGCCTCAAGTTGCACCAGGGGAGGTTTAGATTGGACATTAGGGAAAATTTCTTCTCAGAAAGGGTGGTGAGGCTTTGGAACAGGAAGTGGTGGAGTCACCATCCCTGGAAGTGTTTAGAAGGGTGTGGCTGTGGCACTTGGGGACATGGTTTAGTGGTGGGCTTGGCAGTGCTGGGTTAGTGGTTGGACTCAGCGATCTCAGAAGTCTTTTCCAACCCAAATAATTCTATGACCTTATGATTAATTCGGGATACAATTTGAAATAACTTTTGTGATTGATGCAATAGTGACCTTGTTTGCATAGGTCATCAAAATGATATCAAAATGGTGGTAATAATAATGCCTTAACTAGGAATTCAATCACATAAAATGATCTTCCCAATGGGAAGGATAAAACAGGTTGGCTAAACATTGAAAAATATAAATACACTTACAATACACTTAAAATACCTGATATGTTTTCATCTTTTCCTGTATGGAAACTTTTGATAAACTTGTTAATGTGTTAAAAAGCAAGTATTTTAGCATGCAAGTTGATGTCTAGTGCTTACTCACCAAAAAATCTTACTCACCAAAAAATCAGACTAAAGATGAATCTGTCTAAAAAATTCGCAAAAGCAAAGGAGAATGAGTGAGGACTTTCAAATACAAGGATTGCAAGAACAAAATAAACCCTTTTACAGAAGAAATATGTCATATGCTCATCTCTTAAACCACTGTGGCTCCACTGGCTGGACATTGCAGGGAGTCATTTCCTCCTCCTCCTTCCTATGGGTAGTACTGCATAAAAAACTACCACCCTGGAGCCTGTTGTTATAATTTCTCTGCCAGAAGTTGCTTATCCATAGCAGAATCAGCAGAGATAACACCTTCACAGTTGCTCCAGAGCAGATTTGTGTATTTTAGCCCAAGGCTGCTCCATCAGGAACTTATCTATGGCTGACTGACATTGTTGGGCCAGAGCAGACTGCAGTGGCAAAAACCTCCAGGGAAGATGGGGGTAAGCACTTCTTGTTTTATACCAGCTCAGCAGTGGGGAAGAACAGATGAAAAATGAAAAAGTGGGATTTAAATAGATTTATTTGAATAAATGTAGCCATATAGCACTGGAGTTGGTGTCATTTTAGAATCATAAAATACCTTGGCTTGGAAGGGACCTTAAAGAATGTTTAGTTGCAACTGGACAAGAGTTTACAGTCACTGGTGATCCAGCCTGTGATACTGAGGGTACCAGTCAATCCCTTTGACAGTAAGAGCCAGTAATATCAGATTAATCATAAACTGCAGAGGCTGTTCTGCTAAAGGAGTTATAGGAGCCCAGGTGGCTACACAGAAGTTGAAAAGTTTTGGCTGTGGATGTCTGAAGCTGAGGGAGATGAACCTCAGCCACAATGCTTGAGTGGTACAGCATAATGTGACTTTCAGTGCTGAACAGCCAAGTGAAGTGTTTTCCCAGGCTGTCAGGGGAATAATGAGCACCAAGTGGCTGCCCTGATGAAGAGGAGTGCTCAGAGGTGGCTGTGCCCTGGTGTTTGTGCACTCAGCTGACAAACAGAAGCTTTGTGCTTCAGTGGGGACAAGCTCTCACCTCAAGCTGTGCTGCTTGGCTACAGAGATAGAACAGCTAAGCTGTTCCTAGGGATTTTCATAATTATCTCAGAAACATCAGAACAAGAAAAATAAGCTAAACTGGAAATATTCCTGTTGCCTTTGGGGCTTTCTTGTTGGGGATTCTGGAGAGTTTAGGAACATGGGCACAAGCAAAATATGCCTGAGGGACAAAAGGGAATGCCTAATGCATTTAACTTATTAATATCTTGTAACCCTGAAGTCTTTACATAAATGTCTGTGTTCCAAGTATGGATTCAGTGGGTGAATCCATGTCAAAGGCAAAGCCTTTCTTGTCATTAACTGATTTCCAGAAAGATTTTTTTCCCCTGTGAGTCTCTCACTCCCTCCTCTGGCCTCCAGTGGAGCACCCAATGTAGAACAATATTCTTTGCCTCAAAATCCTTCTGCTTTGGTGTTAGCAACCTTAAAAGCACACACAGAGTTAAAGAATCTGCACAATTCTCATGGATGTGTCATTTTGTTTAGTCCTGTCTCTCAAAAGGACAGAATTTATCCTATTTCTAGAGAAATGGAGAAATTTGGGAAGGTTCTTGTTGGAGGTAATGACCTTGAATGACAACTTCTTGCCTAATCTAAATATTTTTAGAATACTACAAATAAGTTTGGGTGGCAAATTTGAAAACTCACATCACTTGTGAGTTCCAGAATGAAAGGGCCTGGTGTAGGGTGTTGAAATATTTGCTTAAATCTGAATACTTTTTTCAGTGCATCTTATATTGCTTCGTGAAGATCATATATCTTCATCTTCCCATAAATGCAATTACCTACAATATGTTGCTCCATCATCTTCCACTTCTCTCCCTTTCTAGTTCTTTGTTTTCTCTAAGGAGTCTCAAATACCAACTGCCTGGAGCTTCTTGAAGCCTAAGGGCAATGTTTTAGGAGTAAAAAATACACCACTGAATACTTAAAATAAGTGATATTAAAAAAAAACCTCTTAGAGATAAATCTGTTTGGAAAAACCGAAAGAGGGAGATTTGGTTCTCACTCAGTGTTGGGATTCATTTTGGAAATGTGAAGCTGACAAAAATGTGTCCTGATCTAAACCAAAGCATTAGCAAATCCATATGTCCTCTAAACACCTGCTATAGACTCACTGGGCAAAGAGTTCTCAACCTGAGAAGCAGAATTCAGATAATAACAACTGTGGGGAAAACTTCATACAAAAATGAAATTCCATAATGCAAACTATTCCACAATTCATCTGGAATGTTGGTATACACAATGGCTGCTTCTGGAGTTTGTTATTTTAGTGCTGGCTTTCCCCACACTGTATTTCCCAATCTATTTCTACCCTGCATCTCTTTCAAGTCTGACATATTTTTCTTGTCTGTGCCTCAACATCTCAATAGGTTTCCTTTTCAGCTGTTATATTTTACTTCCCCTTCCAACTTCTAAGATCCATTGCTCCCCTTTAACCTTTTGCTCAGACACTGAGGATCTCTTGTGCCATTCCTGAGCTAACCTTCCTTTGAGTAAACAGAAATAAAGGTCAGGGCAGTGCTGCTGAGATCCAGGCTCCTCTCCTCCTCAGAGAGCAGTCTGGGCTGATGGATTCCCTTCAGAATGATAATCTCCACTTCAGGTGTAGTGCTGCAGATGTTACAGTCAGCAGCTCTCCCTGAATTACCAATACCATTGTGTTCCTCCATGGAAAGATCATTCAGGGTGTAGTTAAGGCTGAGCTGGCCATCATCTCCTCAGGGACGCAGCATTTATCCCACAGGGAAGAAGCAGAAGCAGTGCTGGATAGCAGAGCCTGTAAGGGCAGGAGATTCATCCCTCTTGCTTGTGTTCTCATGTGGACTTACAGTTTACACCACAGCTCTGGGGTCCCAACACAGGAAGGACATGGACCTGTCAGAGCGAGTCCAGAGGAGGCACCAAGATGATCACAGAGATGGAGCAGCTCTACTGTGAGGAAAGGCTGAGGAAATTGGGATGTTCATCCAAGAACAGAGAAGGTTTAAAGGTGACCTGATTGCAGTCTTCCAGTACCTGGAGGTGCAGGAGAGACAAACAATTTAAAAGAACATGTAACAGAACAAGGGAGAATGGCTGCAAACTGAAAGAGAGCAGGTTTTAATCAGATATTTAAAAAAAAAAGAAAAAAAAAGAAAAAAAATTTTCCCTGTGAGTGTGGTGAAGCACTGAAACTGGCTGCTCAGAGAAGGTGTGTCTGCTCCACCCCTGGAAGTGTCCAAGACCAGATTGGATGGGGCTTGGAGCAACCTGGGCTGGTGGAAAGTGACCCTGCCTGTGGCAGGATTGGAACTGGATGATCTTTAAGTTCTCTTCCAACCCAAGTCATTCCATGATTCTACAATTCTGTGATCATCCCTCTTAGAAATTCTTTAGGGTAGTTCTAGTAGAAGTCCATTGAGTGGATTTTGCACAGGGCTCCATCACATCAAAGTGTTCTTCCTGCCCTGAAATACAAGGTATATGGAAAAATGGTCAGTAGTACTGTGCTCTTACATACCTGTACTTACACTACTAATACTGATTATGATGATTGCCTACCTAAAAAGAATAGAATCACAGAACCACAGAATATCCTGAGTTGGAAGGGATCCACAAGGATCCTCAAGTCCAACTCCTGGCACTGCACAGGACAACCTGAAGAACCCCATCATGTGCCTGAGAGTAGTGCCCAAACATTTCTGAACTCTGGCAGCCTTGGTGCTGTGCCCACTGCTCTGGGGAGTCTGTTCAGTGCCCAACCACCCTGTGGGTGAAGAAACTTTTCCTGATATTCAACCTAACCCTCCCCTGACACAGGCTCATATGATTATATGTGAAATTTATGGGTGGATACAGACAGATTTCTGACCTTCACTATGAGGGTTGGTTTCTTGTAGCCCCGTTGATGGTGTGTGCTGAAGGAATCTGCAACAATATGGAACTTCTCCTGGTCTAGGATTATCAGTCCATTAACCCAGGAGAAGTGTGTGCTCAATGCTAAGCCCGACCATGTGGGCTCTGAGAGCCCCCGAGAAAGGACGCACAGGAACCACAGGTCAAGGCAGGAACAAAGAGGAAGTTTATTCAAGGGAACAGGTTTATATGGACTTTGGAGGGATACAAAGGGACAAGAGGGAAGTCTGGCTTCAGGCCCAATAAGAGTAAGGGGATTTACATTCAATGGGAGAGAGTTTCAGATAACAGGAGGTCACTATCTTGTCTCCCAGCCCCCTGGCCTGGCAGGGGACTTCTGGGAAGGAGACAGTGACACTGCAGTTTTACATTCAGTACATTCAAACCACACTAAAAACATCAGTTGTTAAGGCATTCTCAGTGAATGGCTGCTTTTCTTCATCAGCCCATTTCTGGCATGACATCCTCCAAGCCATGTATTGAGAGTGCATTGCTACACTTCACTAGTAATTTTCATCCTCCTTTTACATTTCTAAGTGTATCTTTATTGTTTTCTTGCTTCATATGCATATATTTTACCTTTAATTTTTCTGCTCCACTCCATGATATAAGGGGAGCACTTGAGGGAGGAGCAAGGACATACCATGGTTTTTTTTCCTGTTTTCTTTTTGCCTCTGTTTGGTCCAGATGGAGAATTTCATCGCAACCCTAAATGACACAGGAAGCAGCCCTGTCTGACTGACTCAGTCTTTGCACAACAGGAGCTGTGCTGGGAATCTGGCACTTCAGTGCATAATTGTGGTAATCCAAAGCAAGGCATTCTTAGCAATATGTATTTTCTTGTGTATGAAATACACTTGAAGCAGCTGATTGATGCACTTAGAATTGCTTCATGCACCATCTGTATCCATCTGCACATGCTTGAACACTGTTTAGAAATCTCTCTTGATCACCAGCACATTAGATAGAAGGGGTATTTTCTGTTAATAGAGTGTATTAATAAAGCTCACATAATATCCCACTTCATTCAGCCCTATCAAATACATTCAATATCTGATTAGTTTTAAATTAGAGATGTCTCAGTTAACATATGTTAGTGTTTCAACCTCTGACTCTCATCAGTCTCACAAAAATTATTGCACAGAGAAACAGACTTATTTTGGAAGAAATCAAAAAGAAGCAGTTACCATCTTTATGATTAAAACCTCAAAGCATTTTTAGAAAGAAATATGTTTAGAAGGTTTTCTTCTTTTTATGCAGCTTCCTTGACTGACAGGAAAACTAATGGAGATCTTTGAAAGTTGACTCAAAACATCAGACAGAACATTCTTCAAACAGAACCCTTCTAACTTGAAGAATCACACCAATTACCTGAGAGCAATGTCCAAATGCTCCTGGAGCTCTGGCAGCCTTGGGGCTGTGCCCATTGCCCTGGGGAGCCTGGTCAGTGCCCACCACCCTCTGGGGGAAGAGCCTTTTCCTGACATCCAACCTAAACCTCCCTTGACACAATTTCATGCCATTACAAGTTCTCATGTATGTATTAATTTTTATTTACTTATATATTAGCAAAACATACTAGTGATGCCTTCTGCCACTAATTAGCAGTTCATTGCCATTGACCATCACTGTCTGGGAATTTGTCAGGAACATAACGATGCTAAAGTCATTATAAATACAAAATGATTTTAAATATAGCCCACCCTAACAGAGATCCTCACAGTCTCTCTGGCATCTCATATAGAATCATAGAATAACAGAAATATAGTGCTGAGACACTGGGACAGTTTCCTGGAGACATTGTGGCTGCCCCATCCCTGGAAGTGTCCAAGGCCAGGTTGGATGGGGCTTGGAGCAACCTGGGCTGGTGGAAGGTGTCCCTGCCCATGGCAGGGGGGGTTGAAAGGAGATAAGCTTTAAAATTTCCCTTTCAACCCGAATTATATTGTATGACTGTGTCCTCCATTAGGCCAACATGGATATCTGGACATCTCTGAGCATCTCAAATGACATCAGAGGACTCTCTGAGGACGACTGAATCAAGTCCCTTGTGAGAAAGTCCAATGCTCATCTCAGTACACTTATATATGATGAGCTGAATCACTCTGTGACTTCCACAGGTAGCAAAGAGCAGCTCTGCACTGGCTCTGATGGGATCCAGCAGCCTCCCCTTCTCACAGACCCATGTGGAGATGCCCATTCCTGATGTCTCCATCAACCAACCTTCATGCAGAGAGGTAACCATGTGAGGTAATGAATAAGGACTCAGAACTGTATATTTATATAATTAAGTTCAGCAGAAGTTATCTATCTGGACCATGTTTAATGATGGACTAATTTTACTGAGTCTTAAATCCAGATAAAATCACATGGTGAAAAACCACAGAACGCCACCCAAAGACATAATGGTTTTACTACCAGACACAGTTCCTTGCCTTCCCAGACATAAGCTGGGGGTGACTCCAGGTGAATATTTTTAAGAGATTCCTCGGATGTGTATTTCACTACCTTCATAATTCCACTCCCTCATTCTGACTGTGGGATTTCGTTGGCACATCAAGCTCTCACTCCACACTGTGCTGCATTTCTCAGCATTCACAGAGCTGCTCCCTTCTCAGGAGAGCTCATTTCCCAACAGCACCAATTACTGTCACCTACTTTTACCTGACATTAATTGCAAGACAAGCAGAACTAGCTGTACTTAGGCCTGCCAGGCTGATCTGCTACTGATTTAACAGCTGCATTTAAGCTGATGTTCAGTGCAGCAGCACAGAAAACAGCTGTGGTGCTTTTAGTTCTGGGGGGGAAAAAAACGTTTTTTGGCTATTTCATTTTAAGGAATCCCATCTGAGATAATTTTTTAGAGAATCCTGTCTAAGACAAGATGATCATTTTGAAATTACAGGCAGAACTTTTCATGTATGAACCTTACCAGTAGATTTTTGCGGGGATTGTTTTATTGCTTAATTATAATAATTAACACAGACTAAGCTATTTCAGTCAGAACATGCTTATAGGGAAGGAAAGTGGAGGTATCAACCATTTTATCTAATTTTTAATATTAAAAAACACAGTTCTGTTATCTTTTCCTTAGCTTTGAGAAGGCAAGAACTAAAGAACTGTGTACAGACTAATGACTCTATAATTTCTATACTGGTGCTCACAGGCATTCAGTTCCAAGGCTGAACTGTCCTCATCCTGTTGATTCTCATAGGATCAGCATGTATTAGGAGATAATTTTTTTTTATATAAACCCCCCAGATTTAAAGCTTTTACACTGTAAGCAGGAAATGTATCTATGTATGTTGAATCTATGGTTTTGCTCAGACACAGAGCAGCACCCCTGACCTCTGAGTGTGCCTCTGTCTCCTGGTTAATCTGCAGTTTAATAGCATATATACCACACTATTTAATACATTCCAACCATTTCATGGGAGTAACATCCAGGCATTTCCTCAAGGGGCAGAGAGTGGAAGAAGGCTCTGTTTTTAATTACAGTAATTGAGTTCATTTTCCATAGCTATCTTTTGAGCATACACAGGGTAGGAAGGCAACATGACCTCATGGGAGAGCAAAGCTCCAGAAGTCTGATGTCTGTGCTGGTTTTGTTCCTAATCTGCTTCATAAAAAGGCTCTTCACCTCTGACATCTTTTATCTTGTCATCTCATTTCATGTATTTCAGTGCTAAAACAAGAACTGTCCTTTACTGTATTTTTATATAATACCCAAAATTATGTGTTTCCCATCTGAGTTGGAATATCTGTATTGGACTGATATATAACACCAGGCTATAATTTCATAGCATGATAGGGGGCTTTCCACTTCATTCTTTAGTTCTAGTATTTAGATATTAATTTCCCCTATAAGTACCTAGGATCCATCAATTCCAAAAAGATATTAACTTTTATGGGAAATTACCATTGTAATTGGGTTTCTTCCAGGACACTTTAGGTGGATTTGCTCTCCAATAATGCCTCAGGCTTGAAGGTTACACCTTCCTATGTGATCAGGTGTGAGATATAACTGCTTTGCCAAAGCAATGGTGGGGAAGCTCCAGATTGAAGCCATTTAAAGTCCTCTTGGGCATCAAAATCTCCCTTTATCATTTCATTGGGTTTGCATGGCAAGGATATGTGAGAGCAACAGCCCTGCAGACCCCCAGGGCAGTGCAGAAGGAAGGGAAGGAGGTGCTCCAGGTACCAGAGCTGAGGTTCTCCTGCAGCCCGAGGTGCAGCCCATGGTAGGGCAGTTGTGCCCCTGCAGCCCCTGGGGGTCCATGGGTGAACAAAGACCCACCTGCAGCCCCGGGGGGTCCCTGGGGGAGCAGAGACCCCCCCCTGCAGACTGTGGCAGTCCATGGGGAGTAGAGACCCACCTGCAGCTCGTGTGGTCCCTCGGGGAGCAGAGACCCACATGCAGCACATGGGGGTCCCTGATAGAGCAGAGACCCACCTGCAGCCCATAGAGAAGTCCACACTGGAGCAGATCTACTGGTAGGATTTGTGACCTCCTGTGGGACCCATGTTGGAACAGCCTGTGCCTGAAGGACTGACCCCACAGAAAAGGATCCACACTGGAGTTGTTCATGCAGAACTGTAGCCTCTGGGAAAGACTGACATTGGAGAAGTTCATGGAGGACTGTGTCCTGTGGGAGGGAGCCCATGATGGAGCAGGGAAAGGAGTCCTCTCCATGAGGAGGAAACAGTGGCAGAAACAATGTGGGATGAACTGACTGTAACTCCATTCCCCTTTTCCCTACACTGGTGGGGAAGAGGAGGTAAACAATAGAGAATAAAGTTAGGCCTGGGAAGGAGGAAGGGATGCGTGAAAGGTGTTTTTAGGGTTTATTTCTCATTATCCTGCTCTGATTTTGATTGCTAATAAATTCAGCTGATTTCTCTAAGTCAAGTCTACTTTGTCCATGCCAGTAATTGGTGAGTGATTTCTCTCTGCCCTTATCTCAACTCAGGAGCTTTTCATTAAATTTTCTCTCTCCTGTGCAGCTGAGGAGGGAAGTGATGGAGCATCTTTGGAGGACATCTGGCATCCACTGCAGCTCAAACCACCACAGCCATCCATGAGAAGTTCTCTGGATGCAGCTGATTTTAGCAATGCAGGTATCTGTGAAGCATTTGCAATCAGAAAGAGAGAGACCCTTTCCAGCCTGGTTCTTCTGCTGTATTTGTAATGTCCATCTTTCTGATGGGTTGATCTGCTCCCAGAAAAACTAACTTCTCTTTTCTGATGCTAAGCAGTGTCTCAGCTGGTGATGTCTACATTGCAGATGTCTGTAAATGGTCAGGCACCAGCTTATATTTACAATCTGGATGCCCACCAACTGATTCAGCCTGAAATATGAGACTTCCTAGTGCTTATAATTCATTTTATGAAATTAGAATAACATGTAAAGTGTATTGTTTGTAGTCAGGCAAAAGAAACTCTTAAAGATACTCTTTCAGTTGGGAAACACTGAACAAAATAACATGTGCTTCTGGAGAATCACTGCTGCCTTTGTCTTGGGAATATCGTGAGTACAGGGCGGTCCTGTGGCGTAGTGGAGAGTACTCCTGACTCCGGCTCCTAGGTCGCGAGTTCGAGTCTCAGTGTACGGACCACCCCTGGCAGTTCAATGCCTCCCTGCCATCTGATCCCGTCAGATCAGATCTCGGATGCGAAGCAAGGTCAGCCCCGGTTAGTACTGGGTGCTGTAGATAGTCCTAAGGACCTCAGTGTCACTGTCCAAGCTTGCTCGGCCGTGGCAAATGAACCTTAGGACTTAAACAGTGGGGCCAGTTCTGCGCACGCTGTGCCTCACCTAAGAAAATATCCACTGCGCAGGCTTGGAGGGCACACCCATGTGGGGTGAGCCCTTCCCAAATCTTTGTTCGCGAAGATTGGCCATTCTTATTGTGAGTACGTTTCTGAAGGGGAAAAACTTATCAGACACTTTTTTTTCTGGATATTTTTTTGAGTCTTGAGTAATTTCAGCCCACTGAATTAGTTAATTTCAGTATTGCTTCGTATATCAGCTTTTCCACGTTTACAATCCCCCCACAGATGCACATCTATCTCACAGTGCATCCAGCTAAATGAATAGGATTTTAATAGGAGCAAGGGGAAGTACTACAAACCCAAACCAGATTATGTTACAGGAATTAAATCAGATTACATCTCAGCTACCAAAGTCGATGGCAGAATGGAGGAATGAACTGTATTAATTAAAGAAGATGACGTTTAGACATGAATTCCTGTCTATATAATAGAGGCTGATACCAGACATTGCTGAGGCCACCACTGAGCTGACTGCTGAGGGTGGAAGGTGTGGTGTATCTTCAGAAGGTTAAAACTTCTCTCCTCTGGCTTTAGTTTGAGAAGAGGAGGTGCTGCCACAGAATTTTGGTGAAGGAATGTCTTCTTTAGAGCACCTTCAACTCCTTTGCTGCAGCAAGGTTTGGACTGGTATTTTAGAGGATGTCAACACCATGCCAAGCTGGGTTTACCAAAGCCAGCACTGAAGCTTGGTGCTAAAAGACTGTCTTGGGTTGAGCTGGCAAAATGCTAACTGCCCAAGTACAGAGAAAAAGGCTCTTCCTCCCCCCAACTAGCTAAAGGGAGAAAGAAGAGGGAGAGGGGAAAAAACCCCCTCAAACTAGGTTCTTTTTGAAACTAACTACATGTATTTATATAGAAAAGAGAAAATTAGAAGAAAACTACAATATAACATACACACAAGTTATATGTAACAAGAAATAACTTTCTACTCTCTAATTAATACAAAGTGTATTACTTTAGATTTATAAGCACTCTGAAGCCAAAAGACACTCAGCAAGAAACAGAAAGAGTAATAACAAAATATTTTTACTTCTCTGAACTTAAACGAAAGGCAAGGAGTGGCAATAGCAGGAGCGAGGCTTAACAGGGCATCATACCGGCGACACGTCTTCCCTGCGCTACAGCTATGGTGAAACTGACCTAAGCCATACCCACACACTGGACTTTACTACTATTGAGATGATGTAGGATGGGGTGGAATAAAATACTATTGGCTAGAAGAGGTCAGCTGCCAGCTAGCTCAGCCCAGCTGAAGGCAGCTGACAATTTCAGGCTCAAATCTGAACTCCCAGGACCAAACTTAGGCCTATCAGCTAAGCCCATGACAAAGACTTTTCCAGCACCTTTAGATTTTTGCAGCCTAATGAGAGAGAAGGTGTGAGACTCAGCACAGACAGACTCCCTGACTGCCCTTTGCTGTACATGGGCACTGGGCTAAATTTGCAGAGGAATGAGAATCCCTAATCCTGCAAATCCTTAACCCTCATGTCTCTCCAGTCTCCTCAATAAAGCAAATCAAGTAAACTTGGCATGATTTCCTGTCAGAACAAAAGTATTATGGACCTCCAGCCTCCTGATGCTCGTGGTAAATCTAGATCTGGCACAGGAAAATCAAAGCAGAGAGAGAGGCAGAGGACTTTTTACCAGGAATACTCCCTCCAATCAGCCTGAAAGCACATTTAGCTGCCTGGAGCATTTCCTTTTGACAAAGAAAAAAGTAATAATCATCCCCAGCTGTGTCCCTAGCAATAAACACATTCCTATTGTCATTCTCGGGCCATAAACCCAGAGTTTCTCTGCTGGAAACAAAAAATCATTCAGGTGCCAAGCATGAAGGGCTGTTATTTGTACAAAAAGCTGCACTTTCAGGGGAAGTTCACAATCACTGCAAGAAGCACATGTACTTTCAAGCAGTGTGAACCCAGCGTTCTCAGCAGTCTTCATATCATCCAGTTTATGTTGACTTCTTTCCAGCCAGAGAGGACATAGAGTTTAAAATATTACTGTGTTCTTCCAATTCAATTTGCCATCTTATGCCTTAGATGGCTCACCTGCTGTGGACCTAATTCTACCTCCAGTTATACAAGAGTAAACCTGCAGGATAAACTCTCCCCAACCCTGAGTTACAGTGGAGAGAGGAAAAAAGCAACAAAGGTTCCCTTTGACATGAGGACTGTACAATAGCACCAAAGCTCTTAAGGTTTAAAGAAAGGGGTTCCAAGAAACCATGACAATAATTTATATTTTTTCTTTGACTTTGGCAAAAAGTAGGGCTCTACTAAGCCCTAAGGGGGACTTATATGGGGGCTTATGGAAATTTATTAGACATTTCATGATTCTTGCCTTTTAATTTAGAAAAAATGATAATCATTATTATGATAACGTTATTATGACCCAGAATATCAACTGATTTTAGGGAACAAAGAACTCCCTGAAAAGAACTAAGGTTGTCTGAAAGGATATGGTTTTTCTGGAAGTACTCTGTAGATGTCTGCACCTTGGTTGTTTCTCTCAACTCTTTCAGAATCACTGGAAAGAGGTAAGGATTTACTGGGTGGGATTAATCTCATGGTGAAATAAGTGTCTGAAATAAGTCAAAGGAATAATCTGTTTCTCTCTCTTACTCATGGTAAGACTTTTATCTCCTAGAGCTGAGCTATATTCACCACCAATGCAGATCTCTCACTTTATCTGAGATGTTTAATCATGGGGTTAGGCTTCTACAAGGGGAAAATAATTTATATTTTAATGTAAGACTTCTATCCTTTACATGCAGGTACTCACACATGTTGTGTTGCTGTTCACCAGCATTATTTGCTCCTCTTGAAAGTCCTTATGGGGTGATGAGAATGGACACAGTGATCAGGAAAACAAAGAAACTGAGTTAGAGGACTGTTTTCCAAGTGTGAATTTCACCCATCTCTGCTCACTATGCAAATCATCCTATAAATTATTGCTCTTCCTGTGAATAGTAGTTTTATCATCCAGGAAAATCTGCATCTCTTTGTGGGACAAAACTGCAGTTTCACTGGATTTCTATGCTATGAAGCTTTTACACATTTCATTTATATTTATATCCTACCACACAAATCCCATTAGAAACCCCCACATTCAGTATTTTCCATGGTTCCTGATGGGTTGCCCTGGCTTTCTTCTCTCTTTGCTAAGAGTTGAAAATCCAGATGAGTTAAAATTGTGTTTTCTTTCCTTCTTGTTGATGTGATCACTGCAGATCCCTGCCCTTTGCACTGTGCTTGACTCTAAGGAAGAGCACACAGCCCTTAAGCTCTAAGCATACTGTCAAAAATCATTGTATCTTCTAGACTTCTTACTGCAGGAAAGACAGGTTGGTTAAAAATACCCACAAAACCAACAAAGAAAGCAAAAATACCAGTATAGAGTATATTTCAAGAGGATGCTTTATCCTTAGGATTCAGCCATGCTAGATAATGGAGAAATAAAAGAAGAAAACATCGTATGGGGCTTTGCTGTGTTGTGGGGGTTTTTTATTCCTTTTTTAATGTTTTTCTACTACAGTCCAGCAGATGTGCTCAGCAGTAATTAGGGGTATATTTTGTGTGGATTTCTCTGTGAATCCTGGGGAGTGAGCAGGATGCACAGCAGAGAGAGCAGCACCTTTCCTTGGGAATCCCCCTCTCCACACTCTGTATGCTTTAATACTTCATGTTCATTATATGAGCAGCTCTGTAACATTTATTGCTCCATCAGCCACCCCATGGCTTCTGGCTCCACCGCAGCCCTCATTCCACTGCCAAAAGCAAACCATAACATAAAGCTCCTGTCTTTGCTTTGGAGGAGAAGGTTACAGGAGCCAGTGGGAGAGACAGGTCACTAAACTGCCCCTGGGTGTGGACCAGAGAGATGGTGCAGAGTCCTGCCTTGGGAGGTGCTGTGAGAGCAGCAGGATTGAGGGAAGAGGTGTGGAATGGCCTGGCACAGCACAGCACACTCTGCACCCCTCAGAAGCACTGGCTGTTTGTCTGCTGGGCTGTGTTGAGCTTCAACTTCAAGGGTGAAAACCAGTGCAGGCCAGTATTAGCATTTCATTGTATCATCCAGACTGGCTTGTTAATTCTTTGCTTGTTATTTCCTACAAAAGGAGCAGGAGAAGGAGCTGGAGGACTCCACAAGTCCAGGGAATATTCCTTCAGCACCTAAAGCCCGTTTGGTAGAACTTCAACAACACAGAATCACAGAGTATTCTGACTTGGAAGGGACCGACAAGGATCATCAAGTCCAGCTCTTAAGACAATCCCCTATGTGGGCCATAGGGGATTGAACCCACACAGGGATTGAACCCGTGACCTTGGCATTATTACAACCAAGTTTTAACCAACTGAGCTGACACTCAGGGTCTAACACCTTTTAAACCTTCATATAAATCAGCTCTTTTCCCCATGCCCTGCTGCCCCAATAAGTTTTTCTGCTTCAAGCAGTGAAAACAAGTTGGAACAACACCTGGCTGTATATTCTGTGCACTGAACAGAGAAGATGACAGACATATCACCCTTTGCTAAAACCCTTCCTTCTTACTTCCCTAACCCTGCTCATTGTGTGCAGTTCATTTTCCTTTCTGAGATGCTCTTTAGTTCCAAGGGAGGACATAAAAGCTGGCTGTGCTAATGCAGCAAATCTCCATAAAGGCAAGAAGAGAGAGAGATTCCAGTTCCTCAATAATTCCAGCTTCATAGTGGGTGACAAATCACTCAGTCAATTCCTGGCTGCCAGCTGATAGGATTATCCTAAATAGGCTCTGTGAGGCATCATCTTTATGCACACACTCGTCCAAATTAAGTGATAATCTTGTAGATGTTTGAATTAAATAATAATGTGGGTATATCAGGCACTGATCACTCCAAACAGCTGCAAGTAGGAATCTGGTATCTTATTAATCATTAAAATTAGCCCTGTGAAAACTGCAGATCCTCAACTTTTATAAACGGGCATTTATCCCCTGAAATCAGAAACATTGGATTAATTTTCTGATGGGGGGAGATTTGACCCATTATGTTTTTGTATTGTTATTAAATGTTATATTAGGGCTGGCTCTGTGTTTAGCCTTTGTACAGAGAGATGTCCATCAAAGAAAATTATCATCAGGATGGACTTCATTGTGAACTCATTTCTTTTTTGCAGTGTTTCAGTTAATTCTTAACATTATTCATTTGGAACATACTTAGGACAGAGAGAGGTGCAAATCACAACATGGTGATAAAAGAGATACATTCTCTAATTCTATGATTTTATATGTGACTGAGTAGATGCCAGTTATTCTCTCTTAGGCACCCACACGTTGGAGGAGAAAGCAAAATTCCCCAGTGTTTCTCAGTCAAATTATGAAGCAGAGAACAATATTCCCCATGGAGGCCTCCATTATAAAACAGACTCTTGAAGAGCAAAGAAATAACTTTCTCTTAAGGATTCTGTTTGGGGCTCTAATTACCACAGTTTGGCAAGTTAACGAAGCTGTTTTAATATCCCATATTGCACAACACAAGCCCGTAGGAAACATGAATGTTTGAGAACTGAAATCTTTTATATGGAAGTTTGGCCTTTTCATAAGTGCTGAGGGACTGGACTTAAAATTGTTTGCAGGAGTTTGAGTTCCAGTGCAGTTCCCCCCATATACCATGTCACTGACAGAGGGCATCTGCTCAGTGACCATTGCTCAGCTCCTGGGATAGTACTTTTAATTGGCTCATTAATTTGAACCTTCAGCTGGTACATCGTAAGTCAAATTTTCCTTGCCTGGCTCAGGTGCACAGACTTTCCAAACTGAAAGGATCAATTCTTGCCTGCACAGGAGGGGAAATTTCTTCTATTAATTCAATGCAAAATAGATTTTTCTCCACACACCCAAGCACTGCCTGTTCCAGCTGCTGTCAGGTTCTTCACTGCAACAAGCTGTGAGCCAAAAGGAGAGATGCTGCTCCTACAGACCAACCTCTGTAACAGCTCAACATTCATTTTTTCCCATCCAGTGATTAGTCTCAAACCAACCCTGATTCAAAGATACTCTCAGTGATGGTTTTAGAAATGATCCCTGTCCCCCTACTTTACAATGGGTTCTTATTTCTGGTTTCATTTTTCTCACTTTTGTGTCCTCTTTTAGTGTCCTCTGTTTTCCCATTCCTTGCCAAACTGTAAGGATGCCAGAGTCTAAAATTATGCCTTCTGTAGGTACTTTGATATAGCACATAAAATGATAAACATGGTTCA
This sequence comes from Sakesphorus luctuosus, assembly GCA_013396695.1. Classification (NCBI taxonomy): domain Eukaryota; kingdom Metazoa; phylum Chordata; class Aves; order Passeriformes; family Thamnophilidae; genus Sakesphorus; species Sakesphorus luctuosus. The sequence continues at coordinate 92,739 of VWZD01001278.1, forward strand.
TTATGGATTTCCTTTCCTTTTAGTGTTTTAAAAAGATGTTAATGTATAAAATTTTATGTTGCCGATTGCTGGTTCTCTTCATCATCATTTTATCCTATAAAAAAAGCTGCAAAAATCTCTCAGTTAATTCAGAACACCCATGAATTAGTACTACCAGCCCACTCTGTTTTACTTGGCGTCCTGACTAGCTAGACTGTTGGGTCTGCTATAAATTCAATTATGTAAATTACCCCATGAGTTCATAAGCAAGGAGATGCCCTGGTGCATGTGTATCATACTGATGGAGCGCAGCAGAAGGTGTTATACACACTGAGTGTCTTTTCCTCTTGATATTTGGAGTTATCAGCTCAGCTGCCCAAACTGTAAAGCTTAACCAGTGTGGTGTTTTGTCTGGGCTTATTAATCTTGTTTTTCTGTGAAGCTAATTAGCTGGGTACTGTGATGTGGTAGCTGAATTATCGTGTCGGGTTCTGGTTCTGTCTTGATTTCCTGAAGCTTTGGGATCTCTGTGCCTTCCTTTCAACCATGATATACACACACAGCTAAACATGAAGACTAACCCACTGCAGAAATCCCTGGATGGATATCAAAAAATACATCAGCCATAACCCTTAATTTGCATATCAGGGACTGCTCATTGATAATTTCTGAAAACTTTCTGTGTCAGGATCTCAGAAATTTTAACCAGTTCCCCACGTCCAAGTCACTGACAAAATCAGACTCTATCAGAAAAAACAAAACAAAACACAAAAAAACACCAAAGGAAGACACTAAAAACCAGATCAGTAACCAGAAAGAAATGAGCTGGCTTTAGTTCTGAGAAGTGATTGGATCATTAATTCCAATCATGGCTAATTACCTGAAGGCCATCACGAGGAGGTAATTGGGTGTCATTTCCTCAGTTCTTTGCCCCCTCACACTAGAAAAACAAAAGAGAGGGAGAGGAGTTTTAGGAAGAGGACCAGAGCATCACACTCCTGGAGGATCCTCATTCCTTGCTGGTCAGTGTAAGAAGAAAGGAAAGGAGATTTTCAAGGGCTGACTCTACTTCAGACAGATAATCTTCCTGGGTATCTTCTGCAGCCAAGAGAAAGAGGACTATCATTTTTTCCATGAGAAAACTGAAACAGATGAAAAAAGCTCCTGCTTTCCATCAGGCTCTAGAGAATCCACCTGCCTTCCTGGACTACACTATGAAGGTAAAGAGCCCAAAGTCTCTGTGCTAAATATTCTCACTGAAGCAATATGGTGTGGAGATGTCAGATACAGGTCTCATTGGGAGCAGGAACCACTCCCACGGCGTCACTGCCCACGGCTGGCTGAGGGTGCTCAGTTCAGGAGTTGTACCACGCAGCTGTCATGGCACTTGGATTTACCAGCTGCACAATCCTGACATGATACAAATTTGTTCTCTGTTTGATGTACAAATACATCCTGTTCCCAGATTAAGCAGGAAGGGGTATAAAATGCCTTGGGTCACTGTGGGATGCTCTGAACTCTGCCTCCAAACCCTCACCGAGGAGAAGACTCATAACAGGCTCATAAATGACAGGAAAATAAAGGAAATAAAGAATCCTTACCTTTTTTGGGAAGATCCACGTTCTCCAAGCATCAAAATTAACAGAAACTGGCACTGCAAGCTTCAAAATTTCAGGTGACCTAAAGACATTATGCATTTGTCCAAAAAAACCTTACAAACCACCTGACATTAACACTCACAAGTGCCAGTGTCTCTGACAGCTGCACAAATCCAGTTCACACCTGCAGTGCTCCACATTTTTCAGCTGCTTTCAAGGCCCAGGATTCTGTTGAAGGGTGTATTTGTCTGGTAAATGGAAATGACCTTCCCTGGACACGTTTGATTTTGGGGAAGCTACCAATGTCATACTGACACTAGGCTGAAAGAGGATCCTGTCAAGTCTTGGATTCACAAGGTCGTGCTTTCCTTGAAGTGCTTTACACCTGGGTGAAAACACAACTGCCCTGAAGTAAAGTGTAAAATACTTCAACTAGTTAGAGTTGTTGTGTCTGTATAAAAGTTTGTTTCTTGGGGGATGCTCTTTGGGGTATGTTCTTATAGCAAGACAACTTTTCATTGATATTTGCAGAGGAATGTGGAATGATTTGCTTGATGACTTGCTGGGATGACTCATGTCCAGCAGGAAACAAGGCAGTGATAAACTCAGATGGTGCTGTGGGAGGCAACATGCTAAAAGCCCATTATAAACACCATTCTTTTAACCACTTTTATGATGGAGAACAAAATACAAGTTATTGCAATCATTTTACAGTGAAGGGCAGATAAGGATTTGGGCAGGATGTGCTTCCAGGCAATATGCCCTTCTCTGTGTAGAAAACTTGAGGAGTAATTTTTAGAAAAATCTGAACTCAAAGCAATTCAATTCTTTTCTACACCTGGAGTTCTCTGGAAACTTTGAAACAAATTAGTTGCCCTCTCTTCTTATTTGAAGTGGCTGGTGCTCTATGAGGTATCAGTTTTAATAGGACTTATTTTTAAGAGAGGTGAAATATAGACAACCTTCTCTTCTTAACAGGGCCAGGAAGGATCCAGCTCCATGGCAATCTGTGAAGGAAAGGATCCCAAGAATCCTTGTGTTTAGTTCCCCACCTTTCACACACATGAAGACCTGTGGAGGGGTGATTTTGGATGGACATCAGGTGCCCACCAAGCCACTCTATCAATCCCTTTCCCAGCAGGGTGTGGAGGGGAAGAAAATAAGGTGGAATAAAAAACTTGGGTTTTTTTCCACCTAGAGGTAAAGATTGCATTGGGTCTGGCTAAGATGGAATTCATTTGCCCCAGAGCAGCCCCACAGTGCTGTGCTATGTGTTGGTAGCCAGAAAAGTGTTGAAAACACCCCAGTGCTTGGGTTGTTGCTGAGTGCTGCTGGCACAGCTTCCAGGCTGGCTCTCCAGCATTCCCACCTCACAGCAGGCTGGGCTTTGGCAAGATACTGGGAAAAGACACAGCCAGGAGAGCTGACCCAAACTGATCAAAGGGCTGTTCTGTACCATCTCACATGTGCTCAGCAATAAAACCCCAGAGAAAGGAGGAGGAGAGGACATGCTCCTTACTGTGACCTTTGTCTTCTGAAGCAACAACCACAAGCACTGAAGCTGTATTTCCCAGGAAAAGACAGGATGATGGGAGATGGATAATAAAACCTTTCATTTTCCTTTGCATCCACATATAACCTTTGCTTTTGTTTTATTAAACAGCTTTTATCTTGACCCACAATTTCTTTTTTTCATCTTATTTTCTCCCTCTCCACCCTGCTGAGGAGAGGAGTGATAGAATGCCTTGGTGGGCACCTGGTACCCTGCCAGTGTCAACCCACCCCAAGTCTGTTCTCAGCTTTTCCTTTGGTTTCATTTCCTCGAGGGTAAACCCCAGCTCCATCCATCTCTGCTCTTGGCTGTGCAGTTTTCTCCCTGATTAACTCACACTTGGTGTTAGATAGTTAATGATAAAGAATACTTATAAAGTGTGATTTGCATAACATATTTTGTGCATCTCCTTGGAGTTTAGGTCAGTAATTAGAAACTAGATTCAGCTCCTTGACCATTAATGAGTGGGAATTACTTCTGCTGGAAANCATGATATCCTTTAATAATCATGGCACGTTTTGTTTGAAAAACAAGGTTTCTTCATGAAGAAAACAGTTCAGGAGGGGGAAAAAGTGAGAAGAAACTTTAGTACATCCCTCTAACTTGCTCATTTTTGTGAGAGCTCTGCATTTCTGATTTTCATACCCAGACTCTTGATGTACACTGGATAGCTGTGCCCTTGATGAATGCAAAATTAGCAGCAAGACATGAAAAGGAAATTCTTAAAAAGTACTCATTAGGCAGTCATTGCTCCCCAATTATGCTAATGACTCAGGAGAAATGTGAACTGATAAATGAGGACTGCACTTTTAGGTGGAGCTTCCAGAAGTTCTGAATGTGGGGACATTTTAAGGCAACCAGTAATGAAATAGCAATAGAAGAATTGCAGAAGTGTGTTGATGTTTAAGGCAAGTTGCATGAAGTTTGGGCAGGCAACTAAAATTAACCACTTAGGTAAATAGATCAGGTAATTTCATCAGGAAATTGGTTAAACAGAATGTAATTTAACTGCCCTCAGTAGTGGGGATTTTGGGGGCAACACAATGTTGGTGGCAATATTTATAGAGGGTTTTAATAAGACCTTGTAAAAACAGGAGGTGGAAAAGAAGCATTAGACAAATATATTGAGAAGATTTTGCTGCCTCTAGCTATCCAAAACTCAGATGACTAGTCTCAACTAGGCTCTTGGGGACCCTCAATCATCTGAAGAGACACAGGTACTTACAGAGAGTGATTCATCCCATCTTAAAAGAATTGTGTAAAATATCTGCCCCAAAATGCCTTCCAGAGGTATAGAGAGGTACCTTTCTCCATTGGCAGTAAAAGGAACCTTATCAGCTAGATAATACTGCATATTTAGATTCTGAATGGCCACCATTAGATTTTAAATAGTGTTTGGAGCTTATCTTCAAGCCTGAGCAGGGCTGTGATTCAAGGTCTCACAAATATTTGAAGTTGTTCTTCTAGTGATGAGTAGTCGATTAGAGAAGGTTGGAAATTTCCCAAGAGGATTTTTTTCCTCTTCAGATGCATAAGAGGAACATAGTTCACCAAAAAAAAAAAAAAAAAAAAAAAAAAAAAAAAAAAAAAAAAGAAAAAAAAAAAATTTTTTAAGGGGACACTNCTCAGCTTTTCCTTTGGTTTCATTTCCTCGAGGGTAAACCCCAGCTCCATCCATCTCTGCTCTTGGCTGTGCAGTTTTCTCCCTGATTAACTCACACTTGGTGTTAGATAGTTAATGATAAAGAATACTTATAAAGTGTGATTTGCATAACATATTTTGTGCATCTCCTTGGAGTTTAGGTCAGTAATTAGAAACTAGATTCAGCTCCTTGACCATTAATGAGTGGGAATTACTTCTGCTGGAAAATAAACCCCCCTCATTATATCAAATAAATCATATCAATGTTCTTCTGAATTCTGTCTTCATTTCAATACAAATTGTGGATTGTCTGAGTGGGATACAAGAAGGATCCACATTTTTGCATCACCAGTTGACTCATATCCTGTTCATTTATTTACCATTCCTGCTGTTATATATATATT
>VWZD01001278.1:99261-116529 GCA_013396695.1 Sakesphorus luctuosus
AAAAAAAAAAAGAGAGAGAGAAAAAAAGGATTTTTGTAAGGGACACTATATAAGTACAGAATATTTAGTCTTAGCCTAATCTTGAAATACACTTTAAAAAAATTTCATGTGCATAAGGTTCAGACATAACTTGGTCCATTGCCACTATATGTGCATGCTGCTCTCTATATCATTTTTTCATGGTTGTAACATCAGCCTGGATTCTGATGCATGGAAAAAAACCCAGGAATTACCTCCAGCCAGGTATAAGAATTTCTATTTTTCTTCTTTATAGTCTAATGTCTGAGTCCCTCTGGTTGTGCTGCTTGAATGCTTAGCTGTAACTCAACACTGACTCTGTATTTCTGTCTCTTTTCTAGATTGAATGAGTTCCTCTCTGAGTGGGATTTCACTGTTTCAGTGTGTAACTGAACCTGCCAGCCCAGGCTGCCTGCAAAGGCAAGGGTGATTAAATCAATGTAATCAGGGTGGATGGTGGGAAGACCAGAGCTTTCCCAAAACACAGACAATATGATTCACAGTTTTAACAGAAGGAGGAAAAAGCATGTTGGGAAAACAAACAGCCTGAAAATGTTTGTTCTTTTTCTTTCTGCATTCTAGGGCACCCACCTTATGAACTGTAGTTTAATCTCTCAAGTTACCTCTAGTTAATAAATTCAATTTCTCTTGGGAGTCTGAAATCCTCCTGTGAGTTAGAAGTGCAATCCCCCACCCAAGCCCTCAACAAGATCCCTCACCCCAGCAAGGGCAGATACAAAGGAGGTACAGGAGTGATCTCACTTTTAACAGATCATGGAGTCACAGAATGGTTTGGGTTGGGAGGGACCTTAAAGATCATCCACCCCTTGCCATGGACAGGGAGACCTTCCACTAGCCCAGGTTGCTCCAAGCCCTATCCAACCTGGCCTTGGACACTTCCAGGGACTCACAGCTTTTGTGGGTAACCTGTGCCAGGGCCTTCCCAACCTTCCAGGGAAGAATTTCTTCCTAACATCTGATCTAAACCTACTGCCTTTCAGTTTTAATCCCTTCCACCTTGTTCTATCACTAAAGTTCCTGAGGATTTAGGGGTGCTGAAGTTGTCTTGAGGTATCTGGGGTGTCTTCCAGGTATGGCACTGGATCCACAGAGCATCCTTCCTAAACCAGCACTGGGTATGTTGGCCCATGCCATGGAATAGTTGTACACCTGGGTAATGGGGTTTAGCTCCAGGTGTTCACCAACAGCAATGGGAATCAGACAGGTAAGCTCAGCTCGCAGAAGAAAACTTACAGAGACAATAAACTACATAGAAAGCTAAATTTCTATAGGAATATTTCAATTCTAGGAGGTGGCTTTAGCTGCCTGAGCAGTGACATAAAGTCTCAAGTCTGATTCCTAGAGCCACTAAGACACCCCAAAGCTCATTGATCTGGCACAGATCTGGCCCCTTCTGTACAGGCAACTGAAAGCCAACCTGGAGCTGACAACACATTTAAAATTGCACTGGGTATTTAGGGTTAAGCATCTAAATAATCTCTTAAATTGATTTAGGATCTAAATGATTCTAAAGGTTTGGGGTTAGGGCTTGATTCAGTTGGGCAAGCACAGGCATATGGCACAGTGTGAGATGCCAGGCTTTTATTAAGTGCACCTGAATAACTCCAGACATATTTCACTGCAGTGACACAAACAGTGCACCCTTATGTGCAGATGATGTTATTTAACTTGGAAAAAAAAATGAGACATGATTAATGATCTTCCTTTGATTCAGTTGTAGCCATTGCCTCTTAAACCCTCTTTTTTAAAACTGTTTTTCAGCTAGGGGAGCTGGGGGTGTTTGTGCTGGAGAAGAGGAGGCTCAGAGGTGACCTCAGCACCGTCTAGAACTGCCTGAAGGGAAGTTTTGGCCAGGTGGGGGTTGGTCTCTTCTCCCAGGCACTCAGCAATAGGACAAGGGGGCACGGGGGGCTCAAGCTCTGCCAGGGCAAATTGAAGTTGGAGATGAGAAAAAACTTCTTTGCAGAGAGAGTGCTCAGGCATTGGAATGGGCTGCCCAGAGAGGGGGTGGATTCCCCATCCCTGGAGGTTTTTCAAGTGAGCTTGGCCGTGGCACTGAGTGCCATGATCTGGTAAAGGGCCTGGAGTTGGCCCAAGGGTTGGACTTGATGATCTGGGAGGTCTTTTCCAACCAAACTGATTCTATGACTCTATGAAAAGGCCAGAAAGAATTGACAATTTTCACATTCCTTTTCTACAAATGAACAAGAAGAGAAAAGCAAGAAAAGCATTTAAGGGGCTCTCTAAACAGCATCAGAAATGGCCAAAATGCTGGGACTGACAGATTATCCCTGAGATCCACAGTCAATTTTCTTTTCTATGTTTAAAAGAATTCACTACTCAGATATTTGTTGGTTTGGGGGTTTTTGGTGTTGTTGTGGGTTCACGTAAGTGAGCCCAAATTTGAGTTTAGATCAGGCCTGAAGCTGTCAGCTGACTTGAGCTGGGTTGAACTACCAGCTGACTTCTTCTAGCCAGTAGTATTATATTCTATACTATATTACAACATCATCTTTCCCGGGAAGTAGAATCAGTGTGGGAGTGGCTTGGTCAGTCACCCCACAGCTCCCTCGGGGGAGGACGCAGGATGCTGTCCCAGAGGAGATGGAGAGGGCCTGGCCCACCACTGGCTCTTGGGGAAGTAAAATGTGTTGCTCTGGNGGTTTTTTTTTTTTTTTTTTTTTTTTTTTGTGGGGGGGGGGGGGTTGGTTTTGTTGTTGGGGGTTTTTTGGGGGGAGTGGTGTTGTTATTTTCGCCTGTAAATAATAAAGTTCTTTTGGAATATACGTTCTTTTCTTCCAGATTTTATATTCACTGCCTCTGAGAAAGCCACAGAAATCTGTAAAGAACAGAAAATCTTCTCATTTCATAGGATGACGAAAAACTGAATAGTCCTTTTCCCCTTATCATACATCAAGCCAATGTCATGGTACCTTGATGAAAAACTGGAAATAAAATCTTCTACTACTCCTTGAAAGTTACAGTAATCCTATATAAATATCCATATTCTTAGTTTGTTACTGGCAAGTTACTTGAAAGTGAGATTTAAAGACAGGAATCTGCTTAAAAATGCTGATTAACATTTGATATCAAATATCCAGGTTGTTTTCTTTGCCTAAGAACCTCCTGTATCTGTGGCTCTGTGTATGTTCACCTACTCACAACCACTTTAGAACACTGATATGGATGCAGAAACTGTTTCCCCCTCTCTTTTATGTCAATATTTCATCTAAGGAGCTATGCCAGCTCCTGAGAGAGATGCTGTTGGTTTGCCAGAATTCCTTGGAGCACATGGAATGACCCTGCCACAGTTATTCCCATGCTCATCCCACTTGGCCCAAACAGAGCTGTGCCACCAGCATCTGGACATCAATTATTCAGTGCCTCTTTATTGCTTTGGAAGGATAGTGTGAGAACAACAGCCCAACTCAGTCTGTTCAGGAGCTGTATTAAAAACAATATTTCAGTGGTGAACCATCACAGGACTTTCACAGCGTAATCTTTACACTCCATCAGTAGCAACAAATGCAAAAATTAATGGTATGGGGAAAGCATGGAGATGCAAAATTTAATTACCTGCACTAAATTTAGCCAGAAGATCAGGTTAATTACCCTGCTTTAAGATACCATGGAGAATAAAATGCAAATGATGGTTAAATAACACGGAGTGGTAACTGAAAAATAAAGACTTGTGAGAAGTTCAACAGTGTTTAATGGCCAGGTCCTGGGTTCATACCCTTTGGGAAGGTCATTCCAGCCCCAATTCCTGCTTTCAATTCCTGCTGGGGAGTTTATTAATATTTGTTATTGATATCATAACAGTTCTTCACCTGAGTTAAGTACCGCAACTGATGTGGAAGCTAAGTAGTGAAAAACATTTTCATAGAATCATAGAATGGATTGGGTTGGAAAAGACCTCCGAGATCATCAAGTCCAACCCTTGGGCCAACTCCAGTCCCTTTACCAGATCATGGCACTCAGTGCCACAGCCAAGATCACTTGAAAAACCTCCAGGGATGGGGAATCCACCCCCTCTCTGGGCAGCCCATTCCAATCCCTCAGCACTCTCTCTGCAAAGAATGTTTTTCTGCTCTCCAACTTCAATTTGCCCTGGCAGAGCTTGAGCCCCCCGTGCCCCCTTGTCCTATTGCTGAGTGCCTGGGGTTTTGTTGGTTTTTTTGTTTTGTTTTGTTTTCTTTTGGTTTTTTTTTCCTATTTCTCCCTTAAAAATAGAATATTCATTAAGGACAGGTCAAGCAGTTTCTCCTCCAAGTAATTTATTTTCTTTCCCAGCAATAAGACTGAGGCCTCACTTTACTGGCCCAAGTGTCACCTCAGTGATGGCTAAATTCAAATCCCAATGATAAGACTGAAGTGGGTCCTCTAAAGGCTACAGGTAGATTTTCTGAAAGCATAAATTACCTGAGCCTTGGATTTTAGTGAAGTCTTTCTGCAGGAATTAAAAGCTGCTGCCATCCTGGCCTGTATCAAAACTAGCGTGGCCAGCAGGCCCAGGGCAGTGAGCCTTCCCCTGGACTCTGCCTTGGGGAGGCCACACCTTGAGTGTTGTGTTGAGTTCTGGGCCCCTGAGTTGAGGCAAGAGATTGAGGGGCTGGAGCGGGGCCAGAGAAGAGCAACGAGGCTGGAGAAGGGAGTGGAGCACAAGTGGTGTGGGGAGAGGCTGAGGGAGCTGGGGGTGTTTGTGCTGGAGAAGAGGAGGCTGAGAGGTGACCTCAGCACTGTCTGGAAGTGCCACATCAGGGAAGTTGTGGCCAGGTGGGGGTTGGTCTCTTCTCCCAGGCACTCAGCAATAGGACAAGGGGGCACGGGCTCAAGCTCTGCCAGGGCAAATTGAAGTTGGAGATGAGAAAAAACTTCTTTGCAGAGAGAGTGCTGAGGCATTGGAATGGGCTGCCCAGAGAGGGGGTGGATTCCCCATCCCTGGAGGTTTTTAAACCGAGCTTGGCCGTGGCACTGAGTGCCATGATCTGGTGACGGGACTGGAGTTGGCCCAAGGGTTGGACTTGATGATCTCGGAGGTCTTTTCCAACCCAATCCATTCTATGATTCTATGATCAGTGTGTGCCCTGCCCGAGAGCAAACCTCAAAGCTGCTCTGACCATGGACAGGGCGGCATTCAGCCTCTGTGAGATGTCCTGGAGAGCTAAAGATATAAAACAACAAGCAGGGATAAAGGCAGTAAATAAAAACAGAAAAAAAATCCCCCAAACCATTTTTTCCTGCCTATTGGCCAACAAGTAGAGATAAAAGCAGTAAAAAAAAGTAAAAAAGAAAACCCAAACCAAGCAATATTTCCGAGCTTTTGTGTCTGATCTATTGTTCCTGGTCTCTTGTTTATCAATTCACTCTCTATTCCTAGAACTTGGTGAAATTACCCCAGCAGGGAACACACTTTTTTGACAGAAAGAAAAGGAAAAATTGATGTTTTGAAGTTACAAAAAGAGAAATCCACAAAAGCTCTTTTTTAATACCTCAGAGTCCTTGAGTTTTAGGCACAATGCAAATCTTGCAGCTTCAGGAGCTTCCTGCAAAGCACTGAGACACACAAGAGTTAAATTAAAAATCAATTCCATTGACTAGTGATTAAGAAATTTAACTAGGAAGGGTGAGCCCCATTATTTGCCCTTCCATATTTATGGGTAACAATAGGTGGTCCCAAGAGCTGCACTGCCCCAGGTCACTGCAAGGCTGAGGAATGCTTTGCCAAGCAGAAAAGAGTGGTGTCACCATGATTAATAAGCTGAAAAGTAAGAACTGAGCACTTCACTGCTCAGTTGTCTTCATAGCCAGGTATTTACCCATCAGAGGCACTTCCAGGCTGCCACAAATCTTAAGTAGCAGCAGAGAAGATATTTAAGGGAGTGATTGATGGGCTTGGAAATCTAAAGTCGTGCCCATCTCTTACAGCCTCCTGTGCGCGCTGATTGCACTGGAAGGAGGAAAAATGGCAAGTTTGAGGTTGTAAATAAATTTTATTTACTTGGCTGGCTCACCTTTTTCCCATTGAGGTTTTATTTATTAATTTAAAAGGAAAAGGTATCTCTGAAATGAGTAAACAACTGGAACAGACTGGAAAACAGCTGATCTGTGTATGCTGAAAAGAGGAATCCATATGATTTTATGAGACTATTTTTATTGCTGTAGAGATGCAGCCCTATTAGAAGACTCTATAGTGTCAGCAGCAATGGATACGGACCCTGTACACTCTGAGGATTATGATGACAAAAAGGAGTTAACTTTTCAGAAGAGAATGCCTTGACTATGCTTAAATTAAATTATTTTAAATTATTTCGTCGTATGTACCTTTTAGATAAACTGGAAACTGGATTGTTGAAAAATGCAAAAGAGAAATAATTGCTTTTCTTGAATCTTCCTTCTGCTTTTTCTTTTTTCAAATTTTTATTTGTCCCCAAAGATCCTCAGCTGTTTGGCTCCAGTGCAGGAGTATGAATGTATCTCCCACTAAGAGCTTTTACAAATCTGATGATCCATTTCAGGAGGGAAAGCTTTCCCTTAACTGTAATAACTCGTGTTAGCAGCCTCAGTGAAGAAGTGGAGATGGTGTAAAAAATTACAATCAATGACTCAAGGGAGAGCTACAAATTACTTTGCCACATTAGAGGAAAATCGAAGCTCACGAACAGCAAACCCTCTCTGATAATGGAGGCCTGAACAGGCTCCACAGAATGAAATACAAGGGTGGTGGTGCCTCTGTCCACTTAGCAAGGACATCCCACCACACAGAAGAAATCAGGTAGTATTGAAAAGAAAGGAAAAAAGGAAAGAAGAAGACTGCTGGAATTCAGCAAGGTGGCCAAGAGTCAGTTCACTGGGGTTAAAGACAGTTTCACAAGCAGGGGCCATGGAACCTGAAACAGCTCATAAACATCTGCACTTCTGCCAAGCATGTTGCAAGGAGGAGGTTATGAAATGAGAACAGTCTACCTGAAGCAGGAAATGTTTATTCTTCTTAATGAGCTTCCTGTAATTCAGATGTAATGAATTACTTAACCAAAGCAGTAGCCAGAAGGCTCATTCATTGATTTTTTGAAAACAAACCATCATACACCCCTGCTTGTTACATGCCTTGGTGTCTGTTCAGCATCAGGATGTATCATGTGGTGGCTTCTTTGACCCAAATATCACTGCAGGGTTTGGGGGCTCTCCCTCTTCTACAGGTGCCCACCAAGAATATGGAAATGAGGAGTTGTGTGGGACCATTTTATCCCCTTCAGCCTTTGATACCTACCCAAGCCAGCCTTTGAAACTCAGTATAAAGGACACCAGAGAGACTTTTGGTGCCCTGGCCATGCACTGGGGGTCCACACTGCCACATGTACCAGTCTTACATCATTATCATCTTGAGAGTGAAATGCTCATGCCTCTCCAGGAACCCTGAAACCTCTCTTAAGACATCAGTCTTTTAGATAAGAGAAAAATGAGATTACTTCAGTTCTGCATGCAAAGCTTCAAGAAACTGTTTAGAGGAAGAGAAGCATAAATAAAAGATTACTAAAGCTCATAAAAACTGTATAAATAAAATTCATAAAATGAACAATGGGCTTGGCTTTAACCCAGAGGATCAGCCTCTTTTTAAATCCAGAGTAGAGAAAGGCTGTCAAAAAGTTTATTCAACTCATCTAATTGATGTCTGGTCTTCAAGCAATACCCTCATCCAAGCTATTGTCTCCATGGAATAATTTATGATCTGAGGCCATAGCTCATATATTCATTTATACAAAATTTCAATAACTCCAGAATTCCTGGTTGCATTGAAAACCTTGGGCAAATGTCTTGGATTTGTTCTGCTTGTAATTATCTCAATGTCTCTGAGAGGAACTAGAGATTGCCAGGCCACACCCGGAACAGTAAATCAAACAGCCAAGGCAGGGAACAAGGCACTGACTTGCAATCATTTAATCTAAGTGTAACCCCTCTCCCTGGCATAATTCTGGCCTGAACAAATGCATGTTCCCAAATAATTCCCAGGCATGATGCAGGAGTTAGCACAGGCAAAGCAGCATTCCCAGTTAACTCATATAGGTATTTGATCCTGTTTCAAAGCTGAGAGATCTTCCCAAACCAGAGCTAGCAAATGCTCTCTGGCCCCTTTCAATTATTAATACAGTTTTAGCCCTACTGTGGAGCCTCAGACATGCTGATGTCTTATCAGTGGCCAGGATGGAGCCATCAAGCAAGGAGGCAGTAAACAAAGGTTGTTCCTGCCAAGCACAGACACTGGCAGAGCTCTGGCTTTGGCTGCAGAAATCACTCAGCTGTGTGACTGCTGAATGTCTCACAGGCTGACAGGGAACAGTTTTATTTTTGGAAAACTATGTACAAAAAAACTTATCTTGAAAACTGTTCATCATGTGAACATGTGAAGACTCAGAGAGATTTGGGTTTGGGAACTTATAGACAACACCAGCAAAATTAATTAATTCGGAATAACAGCAGCTAAATTAATTAATTGATGAATGAACCCCCCTGCCTAGCACTCAGAATCATAGAATCCTAGAATGGTTTGGGTTGGAAGGGACCTGAAAGATCATCTCATCCCACCCCCTGCCTTGAGCAGGGACACCTCCCTCTATCCCAGGTTACTCCAAGCCCCATCCAACCTGGCCTTGGACACTTCCAGGGATGGGGCAGCCACAGCTTCTCTGAGCAATCTGTGCCAGGGCCTCATTATCCTCATAGTGAAGAATTTGTCCCTAATGTCTAATCTAACCCTACTCTCTTTTAGTTTAAAGCCATTCCCCCTTGTCCTACTGCATCAACTAACTACAACAGTTTGGGGATGAATGACCCTCTCTGTGTGGCTCTCAGAAGTCACGGGATGACCTGATGCTCTTCCACAGGGAACAAAAGCTTATCCCAGGCACCACTGGCAAAACCTGACTATTTAATCCAACTCCCAGAGGCCAGTGCGGCTGGTTCTGGAGAGCAGATGCATCAGTCACCGTTGTTAAGTGTCACACAGCAAAGAGAGGTCCAGAGTTGTTAATGGAAATAAAAGATCACTATTTGTTATGCACCACATCTAAAATTAGGAGCTTTGTCACCAGCACAATGCCTCCAGTGTAATCTGGTGACTCACTGGTGTGGTCAAAAGCGATGGGTTCCTCTATTCCTAGATGGTGATTTACTGGAGTTCTCATTATTGTCCTAATCCTACGACTGAAGTCACTGATGTCATCACTAACTTCTCACTCACAAATCTAAAATCAGAAGGCTTTTTAGATCATCTACTTTAATTTCCTGTGGAACACAGTCCAGGGCTTTCTCTAACTGGTTCTCCAACAGGTTTCTATTTAAGAATTTATGAAGAACATTCTGTACCTTATCCTTAATTTAGGTATCCCAATAAGACTAATATTTCTCACATTTTGCTTTAAAATAATTTGACAGTGGAAACCTCTACAAAGTCAGATGATAATAAATTTTTGGGTTGTATTTCCCTGACAGTGGGATCCAGCTTTAGCTAAATTAAGGTATCAACATGCCTTTATCTATGTGAATAAATTCCCAGTGCAGTCAGCAAAGATTAGAGGCTTAGCAAAGTTGCCTGGATAAAGCTGAGTCTAGTGGCTGATGGGCTGGATCATGGTGTGAGCTTTCCTGATGGTTTTGGCCAGACCTCCACTGCCATAGCAAGAGTTTCAACACCTGGATTGTGTCTGGACACTTCTGTCAGACACACAAATTTAACATTCTTAAACTAGAGCTGAATACATCTTGAGGTTTTGCCTCAGGGGCCCAATAACTGTGTCCTGGTGCACCTTGTGAGAGGTGCTACACCTCCAGGTAATTGGGAGGACAAGGGTACAACATGATCTTCTGGAGTAGCTCCTGAAGAACAAGTTGGAAAAACATGCTGCCTAAAACATCACTAGATGCCTGGTCCAAACAACTCAGTCCTGCCTTAAAAACATGTCAGGTCCAACCTGCCTCAGACACTGGCTACAGATGCTGAAATATTTCATACTCTACTTTTTCCCTCCAGGAGTTGGTGAAAGGTTTGTAACCATTGATTATTGTTCAAATATCACTTGACACCTTATCCCTGGAAATCTCCAAGGCCAGGTTGGATGGGGCTTGGAGCAACCTGGGACAGTGCAAGGTGTCCCTGCCCATGGCAGAAGGTGGAAAAAGATGGTTCTATGATTTTGTGATTCTGTGAAATATGAGGGGGTTTTGTCTCCTCTGTAAATATCTCTGTCAGTGCAAAGCTGCTGCTGCTGCTGCCTTGTGTAATGCAGATACTGGGGGTTGGAGGTGGACCTGTTTCTGCCCATAGGTTTGATTAATTATTATGTTAATATGGTGCTCAAAGATGGCTTTTAAGATAAAATATAATCTGCACCCCCGATAGTACTGAGCTCATAGAATCATAGAATTGGTTGGGTTGGAAAAGACCTCCGAGATCATCAAGTCCAACCCTTGGGCCAACTCCAGTCCCTTTACCAGATCATGGCACTCAGTGCCACGGCCAAGCTCACTTGAAAAACCTCCAGGGATGGGGAATCCACCCCCTCTCTGGGCAGCCCATTCCAATGCCTGAGCACTCTCTTTGAAAAGAATCTTTTTCTGCTCTCCAACTTCAATTTGCCCTGGCAGAGCTTGAGCCTCCCATGCCCCCTTGTCCTATTGCTGAGTGCCTGGGAGAAGAGACCAACCCCCACCTGGCCACAACTTCCCTTCAGGCACTTCCAGACAGTGCTGAGGTCACCTCTCAGCCTCCTCTTCTCCAGCACAAACACCCCCAGCTCCCTCAGCCTCTCCCCACAGCACTTGTGCTCCACTCCCTTCTCCAGCCTCGTTGCTCTTCTCTGGCCCCGCTCCAGCCCCTCAATCTCTTGCCTCAACTCAGGGGCCCAGAACTCAACACAACACTCAAGGTGTGGCCTCCCCAAGGCAGAGGCCAGGGGAAGGCTCACTGCCCTGGGCCTGCTGGCCACGCTACTTTGGATCCAGACCAGGATGCCATTGGCCTTCTTGGCCACCTGGGCACACTCTTGGCTCCTCTTGAGCTTCCTGTCCCTCAGTCCCCCCAGGTCCCTTTCTGCCTGGCTGCTCTCCAGCCACTCTGTGCCCAGCCTGGAGCGCTGCAGGGCTTGGGGTGGCCAAAGGGCAGGACCTGCACTTGGCCTTGTTGAACTTCATCCCATTGCAATCAGCCCATCTCTCAGTAATATATTTTCTTGCTCTGTCAGGGACATTATGACATACAAAGCATTGGAGCAAATGGAGAACTCACTGGCTCCAGAACTGCAAAATATAATAGAACTATGGGATTGTAATATAATATGTGAAACATTAAATGATATTAATTTGATGCTTACTTTTTATTTGCTCCCATCTCTGTACACAGATCCTGGGGGTGAGGCACTTTGTGCTTTCTGCATCAGAGATGAAAACTTAGTGAAGAAAACATATCTGAATGTAAATAAATCCCTGCAAGTAGCCCAGTTATGTCCCTCTGTGCAAACAATAAAATCATTCCCTCTTTTGACCCTTTTTTGTTTAATATTAAGTTATATTTTTCATTATTTTTATATTAAGTTATCTTTTGTTCATTATCTTTATATTAAAAATCCATTATTCACACATTTTCCTCTTCAATCATCAGAAAACCTAATATTTAATATTTACCTAGGGTGAAAAATTATTTTAGAACTAGCTTGTTCTCAGTGCAAATTTGTCTTGTACATCCCACCAAGGAATAATTTAATATTTGGCATGTAGATGCCACTGAAGTCCATATTAAAAAAGGAAACAAATCCCTAAATTCTGAAACTTTCCTCAGAGAACAAGCAGCAGGAAATGTTGTTTGCTGTAGTGCAAAAACATTACAGATTGAATACTCAATCACCTCTTGGATGCCAAGCATCCATCTCTGTTTCACCCCTTCTGATTTCGGGTCTCCAGGGTTTAATTTTTTAACATAATTTCAAAAGCTTAAGGGTGTAATAAACAGTTTACAGCATTATATCCTCTCACATTTGAGGATGGAGTTTCTGACAATACATTCAGGCTGCATAGAGCACCACAAGTGAAAGCAGCAGGTACAGCAGGGGAGATCATGGGATGAAGGAAAGAGAAAAATAACAAGGGGATTTTTTCCCCTCTTCACTTTCAGCTCACTGATTCTCAGTATTGAAACCATTTTTTTATCAGCAGAAGAGATTTCAAGCTTGGGAGCTGTCAGAAATTCTGTCATGTACTGCATGAAACAATAATAACAGGCATCACATCTATAGAATCCCTATGAGCTTTCTTAATATTTTAAGTGAAATAATTGAGCTCAGAATCCATTTCCAAGCATTCTTGCTGAACTCCTTCACAGCACATTTCCCCCCATTTTTCAACGAAGACAAGTGGAAAATGGAATAAGAGGAGATTATTGGAGATCACCCCAACCCCAGGTATATTTTATTGTTGCTTGTTGGATGTCTCCCACTTGTATGTCTACATTACACTGCAATTCAGCTTTGAGGAGGCTTTTCTTTGCTACATTTGGTTGACTCCTGAATGAGAAAATCAGCATTTCCTCATGCCTGGTATTTTTGGTTCTTCTCTGTATTTGAAGCTTAGCATTGACTAAAACCCACTTGGCCCTCGTATATAGTAATAAATTGGGATTTTGATATTTGGGGGTGGTTTTTTATGTGTTTAGTACAATTATTACAGAATGAAGGAGTTTAGTCATGATCTGATCAAAATCTAGTCCTTGTTCCAAAACTTTACCTGCTCTTACAGCTCCTCAGAAGCACTATTTTAGCTTGGAGAACAAGAGGTTGAGGGGACACCTTGTTGCTCTCTACAACTCCCTGACAGGATGTTGTGCCCCGGTGGGGTCTGTCTCTTCTCCCAAATAACAAGAGGAAATGGCCTCAGGTTGTTCCAGTGAAGGGTTAGTTTGGATATTAATGAAAAATTCCTTATGGAAAGGGTTGTCAAGCACAGGAACTGCCCAAGGCAATGATGGAGTCACCACCCCTGGAGTTATTTAAATGATGTGTAGATGTGGCACTTGGGGACATGGTTAGAGGTGGCCTTGGCAGTGCTGGGTTAATGATTGGACTCTTAGAGGTCTTTTACAACATAAATAGTGCTATGGTTCTATGAATCTATGAAACATTAAATAGGACTTTTTGACTCTTTGCCAAAGATCCCAGGTGAAAAACCCTCTTGACAGTTTCCTTCTGCCTTCCCATTCATCCAGGCATGAATTCACCACCCTACCAGGCAGCAAACAAGGAACAAATAACAAGGTTTTTAAAGGCAGAGGCTTGAAAAACTTCTCAAAAGAATTTCCACCTAATTTGGGGCGTTATTGATTTGCTTGGTTTTTTCCTCACATTGGTGTAAGTGAGATTTTTAAAAATCAGCTGATTATTCCCCACATCCCCCAATATGTTTAGGCACAATTTAACGTCTTTGAAAATCGCAGCCAGGAAAACAAAGTAAGAATAACAAAGTCAGCCAGGGACAAGCAGCTGCTAAAGCTGATAGAGCTCAGAGGACTGATAATTGCCATCAGAGAGTAACTAAGAAAAGGAAAACTAATCAGTGTATTTGAGCAATTTTCTAAGAAAATCTTGCTTTTTAAAGGTGGTGAGAAATTAGAGTGGGGAAATAAATCTTGCTGCTGAATGCACTCTTGTCTCTTAAGATGTATGAATAAAACCTCTCTTGGTAATGTGACCTCTTAGCCACAACAGCACTGAGATTTTAAACTATTTCTGCTAAGATTTTAAAAGATAAATAAATGTTTCTTCTCTGTTGAGTCATGTACTATTCAAATAAAACTCTGTTTTGGAGCTGGAACTCTTTAATTAACTACAGGAGGTAGATTCTAAAAGAATCTGAGCTTTAGCTTAATTAATAAAATATGCAATTTTTGACCTTTTAAACTTTTTTTTATTCTGTCTTAGTAAAAAAGTGCAGTGACAATATTTTACTTGTTTTTCACTGCAGGCAAATCTTTACCCAGCTTTGGGTTGTCTTTTGTGAAACTTCCCACTGATTACATTCCATTATCTTTTATTTCATAACTTCACTGCAGGATAGAACACAGATGTTAATATTCCTGACACTGAAAATGGAGCTTTTACAACAATGACTCTGAAATTCTTTCCTCTTTGTGAAGTAGATTTGTGGTACCCACCATTGTTGCTTCACTCTATGCCCATGAAATAATCTATTCTAAAAGAACATTTTAAAGATATAGGTACATTTGGAAAAGCACTTTATAAATGTTTCTTCAGGTAAGATATTCTTAATTAGTTCAGAAACATGTTCTATATTTCCATTTAAGCTTCCCCAGGTATTTTGTCTTCTGACTCTCCCACTCAGTGTCTGTGTAGTGTGTGTATGTGAGATGACTGTACACCCTTTTAAAGGACTAAGATTGGTATTATTCTGATCTCAGTGGCTGTGAAGGACTGAATTTGGTCCTTAATTAGAAAGCCCATTAAAAATAGCTTTCTAAATCAGACACCAGTGTATCTTTATCATTGTGTGTCTTCACAGGTAGGATTTCCCCTGCTGAACTAAACCAGGCTGAGGGACCTTCCACATAATCCCAGAGTGGCTGGGGTTGGAAGGGACCTCTGGAGATCATCTAGGCCAACCACCCTGCTGAAGCAGGTTCACCTACAGAGGCTGCACAGGTGGTATCCAGGTGGGTTCTGATTATCTCCAGAGAAGATGATGTTTCCCCTTCCTCAAAATAACTTCTTCAAACAAGGAATCTCAAGAGCAGGGGAAGAACAGGGGAAGTAGAATCATAGAATCATAGAATTGATTGGGTTGGAAAAGACCTCCGAGATCATCAAGTTCAACCCTTGGGCCAACTCCAGTCCCTTTACCAGATCATGGCACTCAGTGCCACGGCCAAGCTCACTTGAGAAACCTCCAGGGATGGGGAATCCACCCCCTCTCTGGGCAGCCCATTCCAATGCCTGAGCACTCTCTCTGCAAAGAATTTCTTTCTGATCTCCAACTTCAATTTGCCCTGGCAGAGCTTGAGCCCATGCCCCCTTGTCCTGTTGCTGAGTGCCTGAGTGCACCACCAACCTGCACAGTAGAGTTCACCATGAACAGAGATGCTTGTGATCATCTTTACTCTAACCAAACAGGTTCACCATGGACAGAGAGGCTTCTGATCATCTTTGCTCTTTCCAAGCAGGCTCCAGTCCACAGACATTCCAGAGGAAAAGAAAAAACGTAAATGTTAGTAATTTATGTGCACAAACAATCCATCAGGTGTAAATGAAGGTGATAGTGAGACTCACAGACTACAAACCCAGCAATCTCTTTCCTTCTGCTGTGAAAGATAAAGGTCCTAATTTTCCACCTGTGTGGGCACATAATGGATTTACTCACTGACTTCATACAGCTGTTCCAAAGGCATGGCTGAGAGAGGAGAATCCTGTACCTCAGGGTTCTCTAAGGTGCTACTATTGTCACACTCTAATGCCTTGTGCTAGTTTTGATTGGGATAAAGTTAATTTTATTCCCAGTAGCTGTGTTTTAGATTTCTGCTGAAAACAGAGTTTTCATAATGTCAGGCAAGCACTAATTCTAACCAAATAATGATTTTCAACCAAATGAATTGGGTTTATTTCCCCCAGGCAGACCATGTTCCTAAAAGGAATCTGCCCAGCAGGGTTAGGAAATGGACAGTGGGAATTCAAATGCTTTGAAAAGAAAGTGGATTTATTTACTCACAGGAACTTTTCAAGGCTCGGGGAGTGCAGCAGCCCCTTCATATTGTCTGCTCTTCAGATGGAAGGTGTCTCTTCCCATGGCAGGGAGGTTGGAATGGGATGATCTTTAAGGTCTCTTCCAACTCAAACCATCCTGTGATTGTGAGATACCTCTGAAGACACTGAGCCCCCTAGAGAGGGCCATGTTGGAACAGGTGTAGCTCAAATCAGCTGTGACTGTGGATAAATACCCCTGGAGAGACTGAGGCTCACAGATCTTTTTAATCAGCACATTTAATCTCGAAGAAAGTCCTGCAGAAGAGTGCTGGGATGACAAAACAAATGGCTTTGTTTTCCTCCTCTGCACTGGGGCACCAGTGGCGATTAGTTTTGTCACTAAGGCAACTACAGGCAGGGAGAAGGAAGGGTTTTACAGAGCAGTTTTCCCATGGCAGCTCTGCAGCAGCTTGTGGAACACACAAATCCTTCCTTTTCTTGGAGTAAACCAAGAAATGCCTGCTCTACCCTGTGGAATTATTTACCCCTGCAATATTAAAAGAGGAGGGCTGTGGGATATCAAAGAGGTGAAGCTGCTGCTGCAGTGTGGTCTGTGCTCTGCTCCTCAGCCCAGGATGTGTTTCATGAACAGGAATCAATTTAAGGCAAGGCAAGATGCTTCCCCTCCTACCTCTCCCACCCACTTCCCCCCCATAACACAAACCAGAAGCTCCACAACATGCCAGAATGAGAGAATCAATTATATCTCTGCCTCTTAAGGAGAAGCAGAGCCTATAATGCAGATGTTTTTACGGCTGGGAGTATTGCTGATGATTTAGTGGTTTAGGATAATTGGTCCCTAGCAGAGTTGTTTTTACAGATGAAGAGTGGGGAAAGGGTTTGGGTGGAGGGGAAAAGGGAGGAGAGTGATAAATTCTACCAAAAAGGATGTGAGCTGCCATTAAATGCATTTGACAAGAGGTAGCACTTAAAAATAATGTTTAACAGAACCAGTTTGGAGGGAGACCTAATACAGAGAGCAGTAGCAATTCCAGCTCTTGCTGAGCCCTCAGTGCCTCTGGAGCTGCTGCCCTACTCCATATGCACAGTGCTTCTCTTTTTGCATAAATCCTTTGCTTTGCTCACAGCAGGGGACCAAAGGAGAATTGAGAATTGACTGAAACACAATACACAGCTTTGTTTACTGCACTGGTAAATAGTTCTCCCCTCTAACTGCATTATCCACGCTGCCAGAGGATCAGGTATTGATGTCTTTGGTGTGGCATCAAGTTGTGACACTTGCACTCATTATCCCACAATGAAGCAGCAAACAGCTGACATTGGTATTTGAGAGGTCAGTGTATATTATTTATCTACCAAGATCATATTAGAGCCCATCTTAAACAAGCAAATCCCAGTCCCAGGGCACCAACACACAGCTTTCCTTCTGCCACATTGTCCTAGTTCAGCAGGTGGGACCAGTTGTCACTGTGTG
>VWZD01001278.1:122874-158496 GCA_013396695.1 Sakesphorus luctuosus
AATGTACTGCATCAAATAAATTATGGCATTGCATTACACCAGAGTGTTTTAAGTGTCAGACATGGATGATTTGGAAAATGATCTGCTGCAAAATTGCTCCAAGACTTTAAAGAATTATTGTAGTGACATGCTAAGCATGACAAGAAAAGCTTATTCACAAACACATGCATTTTGTCATGTTTGAACAATGAGCCATTAATAATGTTTCTGTAAAATAGTTTCATGTGCTTTGGGTTAAACATGTGGGAGAGAGAAATGAGAGGTGATTTGTAGCTGTACCTTCAGGTGCTTTCTGGAGTCCCACCATCTTTCTGAACAAAGTTGTAAAAGGCAGACACTGATTTTGTCATCCCTTGTATTGGGATGCAGAGATCCTTTCAAACACATCAACCTCTTAGAGTCAGGTCTTTATAAGTGAGTTTAAATTCTGCAGCCAAACACTGCAATGCCTACAGTGTCTTTTGGTTGTATCAATCAGGATATCTATACAATTGTCATCTTTTTCTTATGGAATAATAAACAGCATGTTTGTAGTATCAATAACAATGTTTTGTTTATCTATACTGTGACATCTTCTCGCTTAGTCTTATTTTCAAATGAATTTTTCAACATAGATCCCTCTATTTACCCCAAATGAAAGGCAAGTACATGTAAAATGCAGTTTACCAGAGCAGAGTCATCTCCAGAAGGAGGCATTTGAGTGGTTTTCATCCTTCCCAGATGTGAGCCTGTTGTTTGTCATTCTCATCCCTCACTTCTCTTGAGCTGGCAGCTCAAAATGCCAGCCTGATGCTTTGAGATCAATATAACTGACTGACAAGGTTGCTGTAATTCCAAGCACTGTGATCCCTCTTGGAGGAACAAGCCTTTATTTAAGATCAAAGAATAATTAAGATTAAAGAATACCTCTAAGATCATCGAGTCCAACATTAACCCAGTGCTGCCAGGCCCACCACAAAACCATGTCCCCAAGTGCCACATCCACATGTTTTTTTAACTCCTCCAGGGATGATGATTCCATCACTTCCCTGGGCAGCCTGTTCCAATGCTTGACAACCCTTCTGGTGATGAAATCTGGAGGACAACAAGCCTAATAACAACATAGGTATGGTGAACTACAGATCAACTAAACAAAATGTTCATGTTCATGAAAAGAAAATTAAATAGCTCTGAAATTTCCAGGAAAAATATCCTATTTACACTCTTTTCCATGTAAAACTGGTGCAATTCCTTCAGAATCAGTGTTGTTTGTCCAGATGGTCGACTTTCCTTTTGTAAGTGCATATATCACCAAGAAACCTTGACTAGAGGATGGAAAACAATGACAGTAAAGATTCCAGGAAACACTTCAGTGTATGAAAAAAAAAATCCCACCGTGCATCTGGACAAACCCAAGACTTTTCACAGATTTTACACTGAAAGCCAAAAGGAAAAGATCCATCTGAGAAAAGCCATTAATGTGATGGTTGCAACAACAATACCCAGAAGGGCCAAAGGGAATTTAGGAACTAAGACAAGGGTTTTCCAAAAGTCAATGATTCTCCATAGGTCACTTCTTATTCTCAAAGTTATAGAGGAAGTCCATGGGAGAAACTGGAACTCGTCCCCAGGTAATTTTGCTGTTATCAGCCACCCTACAAAAAACAATCTCTTTTGCCAGGAACTTGCCAGCTTTTCATTTCAGTATGGGGCTGTGTGCAAGGTGTTCTCTAAAAATTTGTCTGGACTCACCTCCCTGAGCCCTCATTTCTCTGAGTTTCCCTACATAGACTAAGGTTCTGTCTCTTTACTCTGTAAAGAAAAAGGGTGCAAGATCCTGTTCAATGAGTTGAACTACCCATCCACTGTACAAAATATGAACTGACACTTTTTTCATATTGTGTGACCTAAAAACAGAGCAGTTGTTACTGAACCTGCAACTTCAAGTTTCATAAATCTTCATTGGCCAAAATTTGCTTTCTGACTCTTGACTTGTGATGATTTATACCCCAATTTATGGAGTTTGTCACAAGAGAATTTTCTGTACAGAAATTAGAGATGTGAGAAAAGTTTAAATATGACATTTGGAACCAGTCAAGAACATTCAGATAAATTCCTCTGATTGACCACTTGGTTAGTTGATTAAAAAAAAAAACAAACAAAACCCACCAAAAACAAAACAAAACCAAACCAAAAAAACAAACCCACCAACATTTTCCAGACAAAAAAGCCCTTATTCAGAGTGGTTTCAGCTGGAAATGTCTGGAGCTCCATTCACCACTACTCTGTTGTTAAAACACAACAGAGTCATCCAACTTTCACACGAGCACCTCTTCATCCTGTGATGAGATGCAGCCACCCACAGTTGAATCTCACATTAGGAGTGCACCAACACATGGAAAACACTTTGCAAATGTGAAAGTGGGCACAGGTGTCTAAATTCTCAGCCTTACAGACTGCTAATCCTCCTTTCTTCCCATGCAGCAGCACTGGTGGTTCACCTTCAAATCCACTATTTAAAAATCTGCATGAACCTTCCAAATACAGTGTGTATGTGTTTCCCCCCTGTTCCATCCACCTAATCCTGATTCATCTGCTCACCTTTCTAAAATGGCAATTTTATTCACATGCCCTTATAGACCTTTGAGTGTCAGATGCCCCATGAGATGAATGGCAAGCCATTTGACAGGAAGCTCAACATGAGCCAAGAGTGTGCCCAGGTGGCCAAGAAGGCCAATGGCATCCTGGCCTGGATCCAAAGTAGCATGGCCAGCAGGCCCAGGGCAGTGAGCCTTCCCCTGGACTCTGCCTTGGGGAGGCCACACCTTGAGTGTTGTGTTGAGTTGTGGGCCCCTGAGTTGAGGCAAGAGATTGAGGGGCTGGAGCGGGGCCAGAGAAGAGCAAGGAGGCTGGAGAAGGGAGTGGAGCACAAGTGCTGTGGGGAGAGGCTGAGGGAGCTGGGGGTGTTGGTGGTGGAGAAGAGGAGGCTGAGAGGTGACCTCAGCACTGTCTGGAACTCCCTGAAGGGAAGTTGTGGCCAGGTGGGGATTGATCTCTTCTCCCAGGCACTCAGCAATAGGACAAGGGGGCACGGGGGGCTCAAGCTCTGCCAGGGCAAATTGAAGTTGGAGAGCAGAAAAAACTTCTTTGCAGAGAGAGTGCTGAGGGATTGGAATGGGCTGCGCAGAGAGGGGGTGGATTCCCCATCCCTGGAGGTTTTTCAAGTGAGCTTGGCCGTGGCACTGAGTGCCATGATCTGGTAAAGGGACTGGAGTTGGCCCAAGGGTTGGACTTGATGATCTGGGAGGTCTTTTCCAACCTAATCCATTCTATGATTCTATGATTCTAAGCCCAATTAAAAGAACTCACATTCCACTCAGGTGTTTCCTCTCTTTTCTTGGTTGCTTGTTTGTCTCATGGTGATTAAGGTCGCAGTTCCACTCATTAGTGAAATGTATTTAATGGTAATATCACTGACTGACAACAGCACTGCAGTGGGACTGACTGTTCCACAAATCCCTAAAAACATGCCAAACAAAGCTCTTTGAACACCATGACTCCAGGCATGGTGGAAATGTTTTCCCCCTGCTGCCTGCCTGACTCATGACCAACGTGAGGGATGTAACAAGACAGTGCCTGTCTAACACAGGAACATTATGCCCCACGATTTCAACTAAAACTGCCTTAAACTCAGAGATGCCATAATAGCTTTACTTGGGATTTGGGTGGCAAAAAATTAGAAATTATACTCAGGAT
The DNA here is from genome assembly GCA_013396695.1 of Sakesphorus luctuosus. Classification (NCBI taxonomy): domain Eukaryota; kingdom Metazoa; phylum Chordata; class Aves; order Passeriformes; family Thamnophilidae; genus Sakesphorus; species Sakesphorus luctuosus. The sequence continues at coordinate 126,610 of VWZD01001278.1, forward strand.
GTTGCAATGCTGAGGTATCAGTCTAACTAATTTTCCACTTTGGGGACCTGCTGTGACAGATGCTGTACAGAGATGTGAAGAATAACTGTCCTTACCATAAAGACATTTTAAGATATAACAGATGGCTGAAATACAAGAAGGTTGGAGATGGCACTGGGAGGAACGATTTGCAAAATTAATGGGATATTTAGCCCAGAAGAGGGAGATGAACATGTTTTAAACCAGCTTGAAAAGGTAATCAAAACTTAGCATTAACCTACTTATTATTAGGCAGCTGTGAGATGGAGAAATGTGGCTGAAATAGAAATCTGTGTGTGCCCATTTCTGTGTGGGCAGGGGTTGGCTCAGTTTTACAAAGGAATACAGGATATGGAATCATTTTTCATCTGTCTGTATTTTAATCTACATTCACCTAATAATGGCCAATTTTAAATTCCACAAAGTATCTGTATCTCAAAGACATTAACCCCCCCCATATAAAAGGCCAGCACACAGTGTAGGAATTGCAAGTAGCCCCCTTGTAAATTCTTTTATGCCAGTGGTGAAGATCTGAGACAAGTTCTATAGCCAGATGGCCAACCAGTACTGACTTCTGCTGCCTTTCTGCTCAAAAAGTTCAATATGTGATGCTTGAGAGTCAAGGACGTCATTAATTCAGTTCAGGAGGTTGGGAAGGCAGGAGACATGGCAGGGTATTGCTCCAGAGATGAGGGACTTGAAAGATGGAGTATTGTAATAGGTGTGAGAGGGTAGAGAGGATTCTTGAGTTTAGTGAGACCACAGTGATCGATCTGGAGTGAATTCCAGGGAATCTGAGGGACCTACATTCCAACATGCACTGCCATGGGTGACCAGAACCCTTGCTCTGCTTCTCGGTTTGGATGATATCTTGAAATCTTGTGCCCTTTTGAAAGTCCTAAAGGACAAAAGATCAGTAGTGATTCAAGTCTGAGTTGCCTTGAAAACATCATTCTTTTTCTTGGAGGGGGAGTAATCCAGGACACTGTTACTGTCCTAAATCCATTCCATTCCAAAGGCCTCTTGTGTCCTGGTCATTAAGAAGGACTGCACATTCAGAAAAAGCATTCCCATTACTTTTCCACAGTATAAAGTACAGATCTCTACAGAAAATATTCCCAGGTAATTGTGTCAACACCATGAGTTTCAAGTGTTATTTTCCAAGGTTAGCAGGTTTCAGCTTCTCAAAGCTGTGAGATTCATGAATTTCCTGTTAAAAACTGTTCAGCAGTGTAACAGATCTTCCTCTCAGGAAGCATTCCTTGACCTTATATTACATTTTTGTATTCATTCTTACACCTTGTCCTTTTAGAGAAATGAATTGTCCTAACAGTGAGGAGAGAAAGCAGCTGTAAAACATTCAGTTGCTATTAATATGCCTTTGAGAAATTCTCTAATAAGAGAATTAGGAAACTTAAGAGATCAGCTGGTCCAGTACCACCCTCCCAAATCAAGACAATTAAACCAAAATCTTTTGTGAGAATTACAGAATCATGGAATTGATTGGGTTGGAAAAGACCTCTGAGACCATCAAGTCCAACCCTTGGGCCAATTCCACNCTCCCTTCTCCAGCCTCCTTGCTCTTCTCTGGCCCCGCTCCAGCTCCTCAAGATCTTTCCTGAACTGAGTGGCCCAGAACTGAACACAAAGAGAAGATGACAGCAAACCTGCAAATAACTCTACAGAGGTTCAAGACCAGCTGCAGTGTCTCTTGATTAAATGGGGAGCCGGATATCTCTGGACTTAGCAGAGCAAACCTGGTGAACATTCATCACATGAGTGTTTCTGGTCCAACCTCCCACTCCATGGGAGTTCAAAGTTTGAGGTGAGAGCAAAACTTAAAGCACAATGGTCTTCTCTGAGGCACAAGGTGGGATTCTTGGGGCTGTCCTGTGCAGGGCCAGGAGCTGAACACAGTGATCCTTGTAAGTCCCTCCTAACCAGGAAATTCCATGATTCTATGACTCTTCCAGTGAGCTGTTGCAGAACGATCTGTTCAACTCCAAAATATACACTCTGGGGAAAGAACAATGTAGGTAATAATTAGAACAGAGAATGTTGACTGAAATCCCTGAGCTGAGATGCTGTAACTGATACTTCCACGGACTCTGTTTCTCTCTGTTTCCAGCCCACAGGACTTCTAATCCTCTGTGGTTTTTCTAAGAGAGTTAAAATAAAAATCCAGCTGGTTTGGTCCATACAAACAATGGGACTGTTATTTGCATGCATTTCATGTCCACCTCTTCTTCCCACTCCATTTGTCTTTGGGTGTGGAGACCTGTCACTGACTTCAACACAAAGACCATCTGTCTCTTAATTTAAAACAACTCAGTTTTTTAATTACTTACAGGGTTTCTCATGTTACCAGGGGGAGAATATTTTGACAGAATGAAAAGATCCTTGTTGCTGCTCAAGGACAGTTTTATTGGTGAAACTCTCTGGGAAGTTACTTAAATTTCTACAAAACTGATGTTAACATTTCCAAAGTTTAGCTCATGTAACAGAGGTGACTACATTGTTTATCTCAAAAAGAGAATTGCATGTGTTAAGCGACTAAAAGACATCCTTATTTTTAGAAATTAATATTTTTAAGTGTTGCTATGGAAGCAGCTTTGAATGTGACCATGATGGGATAATACAGGACTTAAAATGTACTTGCAGAAAATTGCCTACTCATTGCTTGAGCATCCTAAAGGTCTCAGGAAATAGAGCAGATAACATAAAGCAGAAACACAAGTGGACACATTGCATAACTCCAGTCAGGTGAAATGGATCCTGAGATCTGAAGTGATGAGGTACAGCCTTGAATCCACAGCATGCTCTGTAGGATGTAAAACATCCTTTCCAGGTGGAACTCAACCTTATTCAGTAAAAATCTTCCTGTGGAGCAAGACATTTCCTGCAGAACAGCAGACACATTGAAATTCCAATTTGTACAATAGTGGGTTTTAATCTCCTGCTCTAGAAAGAAACAGTTTATCTGCCCAGATATTCTTTCAGCAAACTCCTCCCAGCTGAGTGAACAAAGAGCAAGATCTCTGTCCAAAGCTTAAGAACTTCAGGGAATACACACTGGGTCAGAAATGCCCCAAGTTCTGGCAGTTGGGTGCATCTCTCCAAATCAGGCCCTTTATTTTTCTATTAAATGATAAAACTTTTACAGGTAATTCCCCAGAAGTGCCAGTCTGAACCTATTTCACCAGTCAACACACTCTGCTCTGGTCAGAGTCCACCTGCAGAGCTGCATCCAGTTCTGGGGGCCCCAACAGAAGAAGGACATGGACCTGTTGGAGTGAGTCCAGAGGAGGAAACCAAAGATGCTCCAAGGGCTGGAGTCCCTTTGCTCTGGAGACAGGCTGGGAGAGCTGGGGGTGTTCACCCTGGAGAAGAGAAGACTCCAGGGAGACTTGAAAGCCCCTTCCAGTGCCTAAAGGGGCTCCAGGAGAGCTGAAGAGGGACTGAGGACAAAACCATCAAATGATGGTACAAGGGGTAATGACTTCACACTGACAGGAGGTAGGTTTAGATTTGATGTTAGGAAGAAAATCTTCCCTGTCAAGATGGTAAGGCCCCAGCACAGGTTGGGCAGAGAAGCTGTGGCTGCCCCATCCCTGGGAGTGTCCAAGGCCAGGTTGGACAGGGCTTGGAGCAACCTGGGCTGGTGGAAGGTGTCCCTGTTCATGGCAGGGGTTGGAACAAGATGATCTTGAAGGTCTCTTCATAGATGCTGTTGACATGTCCTAAAACCATTCTGTGATTTTAGGACATGTCAACAGCATCTGTGAAGAAACATTATGAGGAGTGGAATCCTTGCAGCTTCCACCAGAAACAAAGTGTGGTGCATGGAAAACAAACTGCTCCATGTTCTGCCTGGGTAAAGCCCACCACAAGGCCAGTTATCTGCTCAAATGTGACAAAGCACTGGTGGTTGGGTTGTTTCTCCTTTTCCCACTAAGCCTCAGCCCCTGGGATGGAACTCCCAAGGTAGAAAGGAGAAAATGGAGAAGTCATTCTATTGGTTCCTCCAGCTCAGAAATTTCAGCTTGGGACAAGGTGCAAAAGTTGCTGAGACTCTTGTACATTTCCAAATCCTTTCATAGTGGCTCCTTTAAGGAAATTTGGAAGGTTGAATGGAGGAAAAGTTTCAATCACTTACGTAGGATTTTTTCAAAATTTATTTCACAGGGACATAATTTGGCTCATATTTGAAGAGGAGGAAAGAATAGGGAAAAAATGTTGATTCTTCTGTGATTTTAATCTTGTGAGCTTATTGAAAATTGAATGAAATGGCAGAATTTACTTTTTTTTAAAATTATTCACTAATTTTTTTTCAAAAAAAGTTATTCAAAATAATGCATTTCTGGAGCAAAGTACCCCAGTACTGATTGGCAGAGAAATAAAACAAGGTACAGAGCAGTGCTGAGCTAAGGGATTGCAGTTCCAGTAAGAACACTCATTAATGTGTGTCTGTACTTTTTGCTTGCACTTGATGCACTACAATCATCTTTACAGTTGACAGCACTGACACTTGTGAGTTCAGTCAGCAAAGGATCCAATGGAGAAAAGGGAATTTGTCAGTGTATTAAGGCCCAGATGAACTTCCAGGAAGCAGCTGCAGCCTCCAACTTCCAAGAAACCTTGATAATTGGAATATTTCCAGTAAATATTTCTAGCTCCTGAAGGTTCATTAAAAAATTGGAGTATTTTCTTAGAGCAGCACACCTGCTCTAACACCTGCTCTGTTCATGGCTGGGAACTTCACAGCAGTGTGTAAAAACAAATGACAAAACAAACAAACAGAGAAGTCTGACTCTGCAATTCAGTGTAAAATACTAAATTTAGTGGTAAATACTTTCTTCAAGCAGAGAAGCAACTGGTAATTCAGAGTAAGATTCCCCTGGATGGTCAAGTCACCTAAATTGAAGGCTGCAGATTAATGAACTTCTCTCTGTGCCTCTCAGTGCATTGGATGTTTATTCAAAGGAGTTTGAATCAATTAAACTAAATGGTGACAGGAGAACATACATTTCCAGGGACAAAACTGTGAATTCAGCACCTTCCTTGAGGTCGTGGGAAAGGCAAGTCAACAGCATCACTTCAGGTGGTTGGATCTAACAGGCAATACAGTAAATCCATTAACAGTGCAGCAGAAATTCTTCAGGACATCAACTGATTCCTAGTCTGTGTTTATTTGGGATCTGGTGTTTTAAGATCTTTCTCTAGATCTGATTATAAAGAACCCAAAGATAATGATGGTACTAATGCCTTTATAGAATCATAGAATCATAGAATGGATTGGGTTGGAAAAGACCTCCCAGATCATCAAGTCCAACCCCTGGGCCAACTCCACTCCCTTTACCACATCATGGCACTCAGTGCCACGGCCAAGCTCAGTTGAAAAACCTCCAGGGATGGGGAATCCACCCCCTCTCTGGGCAGCCCATTCCAATGCCTCAGCACTCTCTCTGCAAAGAATTTCTTTCTGCTCTCCAACTTCAATTTCCCCTGGCAGAGCTTGAGCCCCCCGTGCCCCCTTGTCCTATTGCTGAGTGCCTGGGAGAAGAGACCAACCCCCACCTGGCCACAACTTCCCTTCAGGCACTTCCAGACAGTGCTGAGGTCACCTCTCAGCCTCCTCTTCTCCAGCACAAACACCCCCAGCTCCCTCAGCCTCTCCCCACAGCACTTGTGCTCCACTCCCTTCTCCAGCCTTATTGCTCTTCCTTGTGGCCTTCTATGCCTTACCTGGAAGTTAAAAACAAAATAACAATTTTAGTTTGCTGCAGACAGATGTTTTCCTCTTTCCCACATTAGAACAGCTTTATTTCCATCAATGTTGGGGTTTTTTTGCTTTTGAATGAATTAAAACACAACACGGAATCCACACAAAATCCTCTTCATGCATCCACTCCACTTTAAATCACCTTTAAGCAACAAATCCCTGCTGTTACTCACTCAAAAGTGGGGTCCCTTATACCCTGTTTTGGAAATTCAGCATAATTTGATTCGCTGTCACTTGAGTCCTCAACACCTACAGAACAATTATTATGCACTCCCTGTTGGAGAAAAAGGAGGAAAAATACCAAAACAACCCATAGTAGTTCAGTGCTACCCTTGGCTCCAGTTTGATTGGGACATAATAGTGATAAATGCTATAAATTAAAAATCACAATTATCCAGAGTGAAAAAAGTGAAAAAATGCAACCCAATTTCCAGAATGATTCTTTATTCCAGCATTTGTCCTTATTTGTGTAAATTCAGTAAAGATATGGGGGATTTTTCAGCCTACACACCCTGATTGCTTGATTCTTTATTGAGGCCGGGTCCTGCCCTTTGGCCACCCCAAGCCCTGCAGCGCTCCAGGCTGGGCACAGAGTGGCTGGAGAGCAGCCAGGCAGAAAGGGACCTGGGGGGACTGAGGGACAGGAAGCTCAAGGGGAGCCAAGAGTGTGCCCAGGTGGCCAAGAAGGCCAATGGCATCCTGGCCTGGATCCAAAGTAGCGTGGCCAGCAGGCCCAGGGCAGTGAGCCTTCCCCTGGACTCTGCCTTGGGGAGGCCACACCTTGAGTGTTGTGTTNATGATGTGGTAAAGGGACTGGAGTTGGCCCAAGGGTTGGACTTGATGATCTCGGAGGTCTTTTCCAACCCAATCCATTCTATGATTCTATGATTTTATATCTCTTTATTCAAGGATTGGTAACAAAATTTGAGACCTCAGGATGCCCAGGGACATGTTTTAGTGGGGGACCTGGCAGTGGTGGGTTAAAGGTTGGACTAGATGATCTTAGAGGTCTTTTCCAACCTTAATGACTCTGTGATTCCACCTGTCCTCTTTGTACCTTTTTATTTATCTGTCCTTTTACAGTTGCATTTTCAGTTAAAAAAAACCAACCAACCAAACAAAAAACCCAAAAAAACCCCCAAACAAACAAACAAACAAAAAAAGAAAATGAAAAGAAAGGAGGAACAAAAATCTCAAAAGAAAAACATATATTACTAAGGGGAGCTTTGGTCTGCTTTGAGGAAATACTGAAATACTGTTACATCTCATTGTTTCATACCTGTAGAGGTTATAAAATAGCAGCTGTGTCAGAACAAAGTCATTTGTTTTTATTTATTGCTGCTCATTTTTGGCTTAATTTCCCTCTTCTCTTACTCCCTGCAGGGAGCTGTGTTATAGGAATGTTCTGTGAGATGTGTACATATAATTTAGGACCTGAAACCCTCAAGGTAATGCCCTGCCCAGCGCTCAGTGTGTTCCCAGCACACACAGACTGGGATGTTAATTGTTTTCAGAGGTGACAAAATCTTCAATAGGTGACAATTGCTTTGTATAAATTCTCCTTTGTGTGAGTGAATTTGTCACTTATTATCTTGGACATTTCTTCAGCATGATAAGGATCATTACAGCAGAGGTGAACGTGTTCCACGTTTAAAAAGAATCCAAACAAAAAAACAAACCAAGAAATCAGCCCCAACCCAAACGCACAAGAACACAAAACCCCCACAATAACAACAACAACAACAACAAACCAAAAAACCAAAACACAAAACCAAACCAACCAACCAACCATACAATTAAAAATGAGACTATGAAGAGATTTTGTTTGTTTTTTTCTTCATTTAATTGATTTTACAGAGGTTTTTCCTATGGGACTCAACCTCTCTTTTTACTTGCTTTTATAAATTTCTACAAAACAAGTATTTAGTTTTTGTGTCACTTTCTAAACTCCCTGTCATCCAAACTTTTCCTTCCTTTTTCCCTCATCTAAAAGTCCAACTTGGTCCTTGGTGCTCTTCTACTATTCTTTCTCTGGGTTTATCCCATGATCCCAGCTTTGACTTTGTGCAGCTTTTGCACTCTGTTTCTTTCTCCTCAACTGTGTAAGAATTTTCCCTTTTATTAAATTATCTTTTTCTTAAAAAGTTATCAAAAAACCAACTCCCAGGATCCAAATTTGTTTCCATTACTGTGTCCCCCTTCCATTGTCTGCAGCTGCCCTCTGGAGTTCATCTCCCAAATTCCATTTTAGCCTCTCTCAGCACTTTTCCTTCCTTGCTCATCTCTAACACCACTCTCACGATCATCTCTCGTGTTTCCCTGCCTAAAAATCAGAATATGCATATTCTCCCCTTCCTTTTGATCTGCTGCCCATCTGCACCAGAACTTCTGAGACTTTTCAAGTTTTCCCTCCATGAATAACATCCATGATTTTTTCTTTTCCTGTCCTCTGATTTTTCTGGGCACTTCTCACACCTTTCAGAGAACCTTCATTGCTTCTTTCTCCATCAGTTATGGTGGTTAAAGCCCCATTTTTCCAGGTCACTCAGAGTGTTCAGGCAGATTCCTAAACTCTACAGTCTGGATATCTGTATCCCAGGAATCAGTGCAGTCAGATTAACCAAATCCATCCTATTTCTCTGTTTTCACAGGAAATCTTGCTTGATGCTTCAAACCAAAAGGGCTGCAGTAGAGTTCTTAGTCAGGCCAATGGGATCCTGTCCTGGATCCAAAGTAGCGTGGCCAGCAGGCCCAGGGCAGTGAGCCTTCCCCTGGACTCTGCCTTGGGGAGGCCACACCTTGAGTGTTGTGTTGAGTTGTGGGCCCCTGAGTTGAGGCAAGAGATTGAGGGGCTGGAGCGGGGCCAGAGAAGAGCAAGGAGGCTGGAGAAGGGAGTGGAGCACAAGTGCTGTGGGGAGAGGCTGAGGGAGCTGGGGGTGTTTGTGCCAGGGAAAATTGAAGTTGGAGCTGAGAAAAAACTTCTTTGCAGAGAGAGTGCTCAGGCATTGGAATGGGCTGCCCAGAGAGGGGGTGGATTCCCCATCCCTGGAGGTTTTTCAAGTGAGCTTGGCCGTGGCACTGAGTGCCATGATCTGGTAAAGGGACTGGAGTTGGCCCAAGGGTTGGACTTGATGATCTGGGAGGTCTTTTCCAACCCAATCCATTCTAGGATTCTGTGATTTTCTCTGATTCATCAACACTATTTTCTTTGTCAACATTAAATAAATATAACTACCCACTGATCCATGAATCCATTGGAACAGAGATCACCTTCACATTTCTCTTTTCTTTACCACACACATAAAAACCAGTCACTGGGTTCTGTGCTCAAAACGCTGTCCAATGTTCCATCCTTGATTCCTTCTGCTCTCTGTTTATCCATCTAATTCCAGCTTCATTTTCATCTCTTTGACTTTGTTGAAGGTTCCATCAGTAAGAGATATTTTCTCTTATATTTTCCTCATAATTTCATTTCACACCTCAATCTTCCTCTCAGCAATCTATAGAAAAACTTGCCACCTGGGAACATGAATAGGGAAGGTCATGTCAGCCCATTTATCATTTCAGATCTACTTCTCAGAGAAAAATCTGTCACTTAATTTTTCACATGTTAACTGGGTTTATGAAGAAGAAAAAAAGAAATAACTCTGTCCTTGGAGATGTTCAGTGATCTTGGACCTTCCACACAGAATTAGAAGGTATCAGATCCCCTTTTTCACCTAAAATTACTGTGTAATTTTTAGCATTTTCTTTCTGGTTTGCCCTGTTACAAACGTCATGGCAATGAGATTTTTTTCAGCTACTCAATGGCTGTTCATCCTATACTGATGTATCATTAAAGCTTCCTAAATACCTCTTGATCGCTCAAGTATTCCCAGTTATATGCCAGATAGCTAAAAATAAGTGATATGCCCACCGAAATCTCCTTTTATCTCCATACTTGTTTCCTTATCTCTCTGTTCATGAACTGATATTACAGATAATTCTTTTTCCTTCCCTCATCTACTCCCAAAAGACATACTTGTTTAATTATAGCTATTGAATGTTTTACAGTCTGGATTTTTTTTTTTAATTAGAAAATCACAGATTGTACAGCACCTCCACTGCAGAGACTCATCATAAGCCCTAAAGTTTTTAACAATTTATTGCAATAACAAGAAATTTTCTTGTTGTCAGACAGTTTGAATACTTTGAGTTCAGGTGTAAAGCTGAATCTTACACGTCATCTCTGATGTCAGTCACCATTTGATAATCTGAGTGGATTAGTCTGCAAATCTGAAAGCTCATTTGTCACTCTGTGACGAAGTTTTTCTTTCATTATGACCTTTAATATTCCTTTATTAAATAAGGTGTTTACGACTGCCCTAAAACTCTTCCTCACCTGTTATTTTTAAATTAATTTGATGTACTTGTAAAAATATTGACCCAAATCTGGCAGGAATCAACATAAATACTACAGTGAGTTTTAGATTGAGCCTTTCATTCAATGTTGGCTAAACTAGTTCTATAATCAATATGCTAAAAACACAAACATGGATAAAACTGATTCTGGTTCTGTGACTCAGATAATGCAGGAATAGAGGCTAATTTTCTTTACTCAATTACTTCCAAGTAGCAATAATTATTAGGAATCTACCCAATTAGAGTATCAGTGCTGCATGGAAAACCTTCAGGCCATCACGTGTGATGCAACTACTTGTGGCAAGTCAAGCTGCATTGCCATTCCTTATTTTCGGACTGTGCATTGCCATTCCTTATTTCCAGGCTGCATTGCCATTGCTTATTTTCAGGCTGCATTTTCCTTATTTCCAGGCTGCATTGCTGTTCCTTATTTTCAGGCTACATTTTGCCTATTTTTTTGGCTGCATTGCCATTCCTTCTTTCCAGGCTGCATTGCCATTCCTTATTTCCAGGCTGCATTTTCCTTATTTCCAGGCTGCATTGCCATTCCTTTTTTCCAGGCTGCATTGCCATTCCTTATTTCCAGGCTGTCTTGCTATACTTATTTCTCCCTGGCAGCACAAGAGGTGATTTGCAGAAGCTCTTGCAGGGCTGGCTGGTTCATTATTCCCTGCAAGTCCGTGCTGGAGGAGTGATGCCCACCCTGCAGGCAGCAGCAAGGGGCCAGGGCAAGCTCTGTGCCAGTGGATTGCCAACATTAGCCCTGAAACACACAAGTTTCATTTCCTATTTGTTATCACCAGATGCTAAACCCCCAGTTTGTCCCTCTGCACAGTGACTGTCTTTGCTGTGACTGCCCTTCCTTCAGGTATGTCACAGAGCTGTGCTTTAAATGCTGTTGATTTTATCTTTATTTTTTTTTCCACGTTGAAGTCTTAACCACTGTGTTACTACTCTTTAAATTCCATTTCTTTTCTTGAAATGCCTCATTGCTGCTGTTTATTTTAATCTCAGCTTTTATGAGCTGCTCAGCCTGAATGTCATTGCTATGCATGAGTTTAAAGCCAGACAAAAACGCAGGTTTATTTATTGGAACTCTGCACCTCTGCAAAACAGGAAAACTTTTTCCTTTGTTCCCAGGTGCAACATAAACTTTCAGAGAAGGTAACAATAACAGCAGAGAAGAGATAAATTCACTGTTCTTCTAAATGTTCTTGGACAAATATCAAATGTAGAATATCTAGCTATAATTAAAGCTGGCTTAATTCTACATTATAAAAATGTACTTCTTTACAAAATAGCTTCAGTCACTGAGTCTTTTTGTGAAATGCAGCCTAACAGGGTTCAACAAGTGTGTGGACAACACTCTCAGGTCCATGGTGTGACTCTTGGGGTGTCCTGTGTAGGGCCAGGAGTTGGACTTGATGAACCTTGTGGGTCCCTTCCAACTCAGGATCTTCTACTGTTCTCTGATTCTATGATTCTAGTGAATTGTGAGTTACTCCCTACTTCTCCCCTGGTAGTAACACCATCCTGAAATCCATCTTTCATCTTCTGACTCTCAGATCCGGTCAGAAAATAGAGAGTATTTTACTGTTGAACATGTAAATCTCATAAAGAAAAAGGAGGGGAAAAAAATCTTTAAATGGGTCCAGTATCAAAATCTTTCTTTCTGAGGAATCCCCTGTAGAGGGCTCATGAGTTGTTGATTCACTCCCCAATACAAGGAATGTCAAATCAGGTATTTCTTATTCTAAAAAAAATATATCTATCTCAAAAAATGTGTAAATTTGGAGGAGGAAAATTTTCAGTGAGCCTGCACTCTGCTCTCAAATGTCTCAGTCAGTTCTGATGGTCCCACAAGGAGATTTTGTTCAGCCAGTGTGGGTTTCATGACCTACAAACTGTAAAGCCAACACAGCCTGAACACATTTTCTGAGAGTGTCATTGTTCATGGAGAGGAGAGAGGGAAGTTAATGGGAACAAAAGTGCCACTGCACCTTCCAAACTCTTCCTTGATGCCCCCAAACTTGTGGGGCTTCACTGCACTTTGATAGCAGGGACTGGCTCTGGCTTGGGGGGAATGACTTTAACAGAGATTTGGACAATGAATGCTTACGTGTCAAATCATTCAGGAAGTCATTTTGCAACAAAACAAGCTCTCACTAGATCTTTAAAAGCTGAGAAATCAATAATATCAGCACAAATTAACGCCAGAGTTACAGCTCTTCTTCTTTATCTTTGTATGTGGTAACAATATCTGCAATTCTTCTGGTTCAGCGAAGAAAAGAGCCCCAACTTCCACTGAAGTTTTTCTCATTAATCTCTATGCAAGCCTAAAAATGGTCTTAATTTAGGATTTGAGGCTCAAGAACTTGTTTAAATATGGTTGGATAATGTTTTGCTTAATGAGGCTGGGATTTGGCCATGACATAGAAATACCAACATAGTCTAAAGAGATAGATCTTAATGGAAAAATAAGGTACCTTTTTAATTCCTATATGATACACATGAATAACTTATTCCCATGGCAATGAAATAGTCCATGAAAGGAATGCAGAATTAATGCAACTTATTTCTAGAGCTGTAACTCTAAATTAATTTCATTTCAGTTAAAGGGGAATTTTACACTTTTTTTTCTCTCATTTCAGCAGAGCTCCAGTTCTTAAATGAATTGATGTCTATAATAGGACTTTGAAATTATTTTAATGTATTAAGGTTGTATTCAAGCAGTGACTGCTGGAATTTCACCATGAAGTGGGCACTGCCTGCTGCAGTTGTGGGATGAGGTGGAAGGAGGAGATCAAAGCTAAGCTTTAATTATTTTTAGGAATGCTCTTTGTGCATATTTTCCCCCCAGCCTTTGAAGAAAAGCAGCAAGGAGTGATTTCAAGAGCCTGAATTTCTGCTGCTCTTGTTAGTTTGCTAAATAGTAATAATTCAGCAGAAAAATCAGAACTTGTCTTTTACCCTTTCAGCTTCTTCACAAAAATAAAGTGGCCAGAAATCCAGCTGAGATTCCAAAAGTTCTAATTTGAGTAATTTTTCCTGCTACAGTGATAACAAAAGTCTGGTCTGGGAACATCAAGAAGTTCAATGTCTACCTGGAGAATTCCAAAGCTCATTGCCATGGAAGACACCTGATGGGCTGAGCTGTGAAAGGACATTGCCAGAGATTTCATTCGCACAGTTATTAATTGTCCTGTTTGCAGAAACAGTAAATTCAGTAATGGTTTAAGTTTATATATAAAATACTGGAGCACTGCCCTGACTTTCTTCCTTATCACCAGTTACAGGGGCAGATGGGAAGGCTGTGTTGGCATCTAAGCAAAGAAGCAAATTGGTTTTCTTGCATCACAAAGAGCATGAAAAAAAGAGAAAGACATTTTGAAAATAAATATACACACTTACTGAAGCACTGGATATAGGTTTTAGGTTAAAAGTACCCTTAGAGGAAAGAGAGAATTAGGCACACAAAGTTGAAAGTAATATGATATAATTTTTTTTAATATAAGAAACACTAAGCTAGTAAAACCTGTATTCATAATGAAAAAAGTACTGCCTTTCCCCATTTCTTATACTTCCAGGGGAGAATTACCTGGAGAAAAATCAAACCCAAAATCTCAGTGTCTTAAATATGTGGAGACAGATGGTTGCATTTTCTTGCCTAGAACAGTGGCTGTAAAAATAAAAGGATGGTTCAAACTTAAAAGCACAAAGGCTCAAACTCTGGCAGTTCTGCACTACATTAAAACAGGGTCTGGTTTCTGTGTAGGGGTGAGGATGGTGGTGTCAGTTTTATTGCCCAGAATCTCTGATTGAACAAAACAAGCAAAAAGAGAATAATTCATTATGAACAGCTTTCATCAGGACAAATCAAGAGATGAAGGTGGAATACAGCTTGGTCAGAGTCAGGACTAAATGACTACCTGTTGATGAAGCCCTGAATATTTATACCATTTTCTAAATGGATTAAGCCTTCTCTGCAGTATTTACTTCCCCTGACTTTGGGGATCTGCAACACAGTCCAGACTGTCTTACAGTATTTTACCTAATGATTCATTCAGCATATTTAAATATGAGCTTTTGCAGGGCTGAATCAGGCCATGAGTCTCAGAGACTCTGTCAATGAGATCTGCAAAGGGAGCCTGTGTTGAATACCTTCGATCCTGACATGGAAAATTAAATCAACTGTCCATCCTAAGGGGATGGAACGTGATTGTCAGCAAAATTATTTATTTGAACATTCATTCACCCTTGTGTTTTGGAAATCTCTCCCTAACTCCACAAGGAACCTCTTTCCAGCTATTTATGAGGAACTGGTGTTGGAAGAGCAGACCAGTTGCAGCAATGCCTTGTTCCTTTGGGGTGTGAGCAGTGAGTGACATGTGGGCCAGCAGTTGTTCCCTTGGAGCTGGAACTCCTGGCTTTTGGGAGGAAAAGGGCTGTCAGCAGGTCAAGGGACACGATTCTACCTCTCTGTCCCCTCAGGACATCTCTGGAGTCTTAAGTTGAGTTCTGGGCTCCTCAAACCAAGAAACACTTGGACATGCTGGAGAGAGACCAGTCAAGGGTCACAAAGGTGATGAAAGGACTGGAGTATCTCTCCTGTGAGGAAAGAAAGCAAGCTGAGACTGTTTAGCCTGGAGAAGGGAAGGCTCAGGGGGGATTTATTGATGTATATACACACCTGAAGGGAGGGTGCAAAGAGGATGGATCCAGCAGGCTGTTTTCAGTGGTGCCAGGGCCATGGGCACAAACCGAGATACAGGAGGTTCCATCTGAACATCAAGAAACACTTTTTCACCCTGAGAGTGATGGGGCACTGGAACAGGTTGCCCAGGGAAGTTGTGGAGTCTCCCTCTCTAGAGATGGGTAAAAACTATCTGGACACAGTGCAGGGCAATGGGCTCAAAGTGATTCTGTTTGAGCAGGGAGGTTGGACCAGATGACCTCTGGAGGTCCTTTGCAAGGTCAAACATTACTCTGTTATTATATAATAGAAGAACAATGTGAAATCAGCTAAATCCTCTCTTAATGGTCAGACACCAATTTAAAGCCAGATGTGTCAAGGAGGTGAACAAACTGACCTCACACAAGAAGTGAAGGCAGTAAAAATACACCAAATCAGCAAAGTCTGAGCCTCTCCAGAATTGGTGATCAAGGCATAATGGCAAGTGGGGACCGAAAGAGAAGCTTGTCAGAGCAGGTGGACTCAGATGGCACATGAGCAAATCAGTCCAAGCTGCTTACCCAACCATGAGACATAACACAGAGCATGTTGCAAAGTGCCCAGGGGTCATGGTGGCACTGCTGAAAGCTGGGAGTAGTTTTTGTCCATAGAAAAGGCAGTAAAGCCCAAAGGGAAGACAAACATCCCTCAGTTCACACCCTCAGCTTCAGCAATTTGCTTCTTTATCTTTTCTTATTACTCTGGAGTTCTCTTTCCATGGAAAAACAAAACAAAGGAATCTCGTGGTTGTACTAAGACTGTTGAAAGCACAGCCGCTCTCGGATCAAGGTCTCCTCCGCTGTCCCTTTTCCAGGATCCACACAGCCTGGGCACCACATCCCAACCATTACTCCATGCCTGGGACCAATCTACTCATGTTTAGCCTCACTTCATCTCTACTGATGAAAGTCACTACTTATTAAGAGTTAAGGATCAATTTTTATTTTTTTTTCCCCAGGGAACAATTCTCCCAGGTTGGAAAGATTTCATCAGAAAATAATACGGATTTTTGTTGGTTTATTTTGCTCTAAAACTCTCTGTATCCCCTTGCCTTAGTTCAAACAGATGTCTTCTACCGCTGCTCACTACTTCTTTTTTTCCAAAGTCAATAAGCAAAAAGAAATCATCATAGATCATTTTGAATTATTAAAAGTAACCTGTATTTCCAGCTCTTGTCCATGAACTGCACACCACCAGATTTACAAATGTACATTTGCCCAGACAGAGGCTAAACCCTGAGCTGGTAATGCAGTTTGCAAGGCTTGATTTACCTTCTCTTTGTTGGTGTGAAGATTTAAATACATGGCAAATGAATTACTGAAAGTACACAATGTCATCATCTGTTAAATGGAAATACGTCCATTGTTTTGAGGATTTTTATGTTGATCTGAATCCTACTGAAATAAATCAAAAGATTTCAAGTTGTCTTGCTTTTGCTTCAGGAAAAAAACCCTATAAACCCCTTTTATAAATACACTATTGGGTTTTGCTTCACAAACTGGCTGACACACATGAAAGGCTGCATTTGTTGACATCTAATTACAGCACATCAAGGTTAATGAAACATTTTTGAGAACTAATCCATAATTCTGGTTGTGTCTTATAAAACTGTTTCATAAAAGCCAGGAATAATCCTCTCATATAAATAAAAGAGAAATGACAATGTCTGAAGGGCATTAAAAGAAGGAAAAAAAAAAGAGGAAAGAAAAGGGTAATAGGAATGGATAATTGATGATGTTTGGAGAAATGATGGACAGTATGTGCAATGCACAAGAACAGTTTTATTAGAAATAAAAGTTGTTTTAGTCTCTATTAAAATGATAAAAGGGATTTTTTTTTTCACCTCACAGGACAGCTGTATGTCTGAGGGTCTGTACTAGTATTTCATTTCAGCTTTGCAGCTCTTGATGGCAAAGATTTCACCTGTTCCTTCTCAGCAGGGAATTGACTTGGAGAGACTTCCATGTTTTGCTGGAGAATGAATCAGAGTCTGGCCAGAGGATGGGACGTGGCACTGCTCAGGGCACTGGGGCACGGCCACCAGCAATGGCTTTGTCTGTGCCAGGAGAGACTTCCATGTTTTCCTGGAGCATGAATCAGAGTCTGGCCAGAGGATGGGACGTGGCACTGCTCAGGGCACTGGGGCATGGCCACCAGCGCTGGCTTTGTCCGTGCCAGGAGGGAGAGGTGTGGAGGGGAAGCAGAGTGGGACATGGACAGTGCTGCAACTCCTACAGAGGACACATTTCAGGTGAAGGAGACCTTCTCCAGTTAATTAATCTGGGAATGTAGCCTTGCACACTTTGTAATAAAATGAACAGAGTCTCAGTGTGTTTAGAAAGGAAAATGGAAACACAGTCTCATTATGTGTAGAAAGGAAAACGAGAAGGAAAACAGACCAGAGGGCTTGTGTGTGTGTGTTTAACTAGATGCCTTCCTCTCAGTGAGATGTCTGAAATCTGGTTTAATTTCAAGTTTGCTCATATTAAACCACTAAGGAGGCTCAATCAGATTTTCCCAGTCGTGCCAGTGCTTAAGTGAAAACTGCCAGAATGCTCCCGTTGCTGTTTGTGTCTAATGGAGAGTGAGGAGGCACCTTCTGCTTTTTACTATTTTCAGGCATTGCTCAATGGTGAAAAACCTTTGTCAGCACAAGGATCTTGAAGGATGAGGGATGGGATTGCTGGGGCTGTGCCAAGCTTGTCTGCTTCCTGAAAAATCAGGATCTTCTACATCAACAAGTCAAGCACTTGGAGACATAAAATTGCCTGTCAGAGTATTGGACCTCCCTTAAAACACACTTACTTTGGCCACTAAGTGTTGTCTGTGAGAAACCAGGAAAAAGCACATGGTTTCTGGGGTGGAGGCTGATATCAAATTTGTTATGGGATGTACATTTACTGGAAGAACATTTTTGCCTCCTCTGTGTTGACATTCCCCCAGTCAGCTGTTGTCAGCTGTGTCTGTGTTAATGCACTGCACCAGACCCTGACCCCAAGGCAAACCACATGCTCTCACCATGACTGTTCTCTCAAATTCTCCAGGCCCTCAGGGAGAGTGACTGTGCTCAAAGTGTATGTTGGCAGAGTCCCTGCACTAGCCTAACCACTAAACTGGGCCAGAAAGTCCCAAATGATGCTGGCCCAAAGGGTAGCAAAGACAGTTGCAGCAATTTAGCAGTGCCCAACCTGGATTTCAGTGCTTAGATGATTCCCCTGACGGCTTTAATTTACCAATATGAGTGTACTTGTACTGCTCTTTCTCTGTAATTGCCCTTTTTATATGAAAACCTTCCACTTCCACTTAAAGCAAATTTCCATGTGGTACCCAAGCCCATGATCTTCATCTGTGGTACCACTCATTGTCTTTGCATTATCTATTAACCCTTCCTCAGGGTATTCAACCATCTGGGGTGAGTCTCCAGTACCAAACACGCTTCTGGAAAATGCACCTTCAGGAACATCTAATTTAGTGCAGCAAAATATTTAGCGAAGCACTTAATTACTGATTGCTCCGAGGCTGCTCCGTGAATTGCACAACTCCATTTGCTAATTCTCCTTCCACAATACCCAATTTCAATCAACCCTTTACTTAGTTCATTGACTGCCTGTAATTCTCCCAACAACGGCTGTTCCCGAGATGTCTCAGTGAGAATCTGCCCTTCTCATTTTTCCTGTCAGGAGAAGTTACCCCTGAGTTTTTCTTCACTCCGGTCAGGATTCTCTGGAGCCACACACTGTGTCTTTGCCACTGGCACTGTTGTCAGGACCTGCTGATGAAAATTAATGATTCTTTTTCACAGTAATCACCTCCAAAGAGTATGAATGCACAATTTCCCTCATAGACACCTTTTCTCCCAATAAATCCCATTTTCTGTTGCTGTTCAATGCCTTGATGCCTGTGGGGTTTTTGATTTTTTGATTTTTTCATTTTTATAGATTTTAGAAGTACTTGTAACTGTAGCAAAATGTAGATTTAGTATGTTAATATTTCTGGCAGCTTAAGTTCATTGTTTATGTATCCTAACCCCTACCACTTATCAGTAGCTCAAATTCTTTTAGTGTTTAGACATCTTTTCAAGGTAGAAAGCTGAAAAATATCAGAAGGCCTGCAGAACAAGACATAAACATAAACCAACAACCTTGAGTCTAAGGACACTGGAAAACCTCCAAGAGCCCTTTGTGTGCTAAAGAAGATAAAAATGAAGAGCAGAGAGTCCCACTGACCCCACACTCAAGTCCTAAGGAGGTGTAATCAGGAGCAAGATGGGGCTGGACTGAAAGATGTGTGAACTGGGGATTGGGTGAACATTATTATGCAGACCATGGAAATCAGTGTTCAGGAGATGTCATCATGTATTCCTAAAAGCCCTAAGCCTGGACATTAAAGAATCTACCTTTTTATCTTATCCCACACTAAACTGGCTCAGAGTCTGTTTCTGGGGTGTCTCACAGCCTCCATTAACTTGTGGTCATATTCAATTTGCTGTGCCATCATATTGTATGTGGCCTTCTCTGTTTAAATGTGGTTTTGTAGATGTCAAAAACAGGAAGAAGACCTGGAAAACGCAGCTGGAGTTAGTGGCAGTTTCCTGATTTTATTTCAGAGTTGCAGTTAGAGATCTAGATGGAATCAGACATCTCACTAGGACTTTCAAAACCACTGAAATGTCAGTTAAATACTGAAGTTATTTTGCTGAAGCACGTGTTAGTCTTACTTGAAAAGCGTTTGGGACCTTGGGATGGGTGGAGTGAATACTTTGTGAATGTCTTTGGTAGAAGGTCAGAACTGAAGAAATTCTCCCCTGTGAGAGTGGGCAGGCCCTGGCACAGGCTGCCCAGAGAAGCTGTGACTGTCCCATCCCTGGAAGTGTCCAAGGCCAGGCTGATACCATCCTTGGTAGGAGTTGGATGGTCTATAAGTTCCCTTCCAACCCAACCATTCTAGGATTCTATGAATCTATAATTTCACTCATCTGAAAGTTAGTCATCTGGTCTAACCTAGTGATCAAGCTCCTTCCTAATCAGTGGAAAGGCACAGATTGCCCTTTAGGTATTTATTTACTCGAGACTGACTGTTTAAAAATCTATTTCTTAGATTTCAAAGGGAATTTACATGACTGGCCTAATTTTCAATAGCTGAAATAAGGTTGGATTAATCCTTTTATCCTTACCAGTTCCATGGTTGCTTTCAGCTATGGCAAACTGATCTTAAAGATCAACTTAGTTCCTCTGGTGAGACTGAAACTTTCCCATTAGTCACCTCTTTAGCATCAAGATGCCTTGACAGGCAGTGAGAATGACAGAAATGTGAGGCAGAGGAGGTAAGGAAAACAACTTTTTTGATTAAGCTCGTCATCAGCAAAGCCCAGACATTTCTTCAGACTGACAAGAAAGAAAAATTATGAAAGGCTGGCAACAAATACTCTCCCTCCGATCACTGGAAAAGAAAATTAGGGATAACCAAGACAACCCTTGTAAGGGAAAAAAAAAGAGAATAATACAACAACAACAACAACCCCAAACAAACACACACCTCAAATAGAAGGAGATGTTTCTCTAAGCAATTACTTTGTACACTTTTACCTATTTTTAAGTGTTCTGTAACTGCTAATCATTTTAGTCACCACTTCATAATCCTTTTCCCTACTGTAAAGATGGGCAACTAGAAGGCAAAAGAGCCGAGCCGTGACCAAGGTTATGCAAGAGACCTGTGGCAGATTGGAGAATTAAACAAAGTCACTCGACTTCTAGCTAAGAACAGATTTCAAAAACACCAGCCAAGTCCCATTAAAAAAAAAAAAGTTACAAAAAGTTTAAAAAAAACCAACACAGAGGGTGCAAGGTGATGTCATTTCTGCATAAAGACTTCTCCTTCTAGAGGGGGCTCTGGCCACAGCAAATAACTTCCTGATAAATATTTTAGGGCATATTTTTTCACTGCTGAGGTTGTTCAAATCCTGCATTCTCTTAGCCATACACACCATGGATTGTGGATCAGCCTTTTGTGTCTTTAACGTGCTGCAGAAGGAAGGCAATATTATCAATCCTCTCCTTGCTTTGACAGAGATTTGGATTTAAAGGCAGGATTTCTGTCAGGGGAGATATTTGTGACCTACACAGATGGAGGCAGTGTGGAATGATGATGTAGGGATGACCCCACAAGGTGTTGCTCACATCTTTGGGTGAGAACAGGTGGAGGTGTCTCAGACAGAATGTTGCCAATGACAAGGAATTTGCTGTAATGGATATCTAGGTCTGAGTTAGACCACGGGTCTCTTCATCTTTGTGGAGCAAACCCAGGAACTGAGCATTGCAAAAGTCATTGAAGCAAATTGAAATCTTTATTCTGTGATTTGCATTGGGGCTGATGTGGGAGGCAGAACTCATGTCTTGCTCTAAAACCTGGGAGGGGGACCAGAGGGAGGCACAGCTGGTTACTGGGAGTGGATTGTCATGCTGTGCAGGTCAGATCATTCTCTGCACAGTAAACCAAAAGTAAATGCAAAAAACCCTAAGTATCTGTTTTTCACAAGTGTGATGGACAGTGTGTAAAACAAGCTCAGTATCCTGTGCTTCAGGATATCAGAACAATACTTGTTTGATGTCTTTTACTGTGTTTAATGCCTCTGACACCACATGCATCCCAAACAAGGACTTTCATCAGTGCTTTATCATCAATCACATGTGAAGGTGGAAGGATCACCTAATCCATCTCCAAATGACAAATGGGATAAACACCCTGATGTTACTCCTGACAGATGCATGTCTGACTCATTCCTCAAAATTGCCATTAAAGGCCTTCCTCCATCATCCTGGGTAGATGTTCCAGGTTTTAAGGATCAGACTCATTTCACACACATTTACACGTTTATACCCAGACCTTGGCAGCTCAGCCAGTCCTTCTGGATCCTTTTGGGTCTTTCTGGGGCCCTTTGGGTTAATTTTATTATCAGGGACAGCAGACATGTGGTGGACAAGACTCCTCTAGCTTGTTTCAGATATCTGCTATGGTATGAGATTAATAATATTCATTCTGAGTCTCCCTATGGAATTTGTTTCCATATGACCAGGTAAAACAGAGACAAATGTCTCTGTCACTTGGACTTCATCATCACACAGTGAAACACCTTTTGTCAGCACCTACTCTGTAACTCCCCCAGCTAGACACTCTAACCCAAAGGGCTTCACGGTACTGGTGGTCTAACACTCGCCTAAAATACATCTCAAAATGAGATTTACCTTTTTTTAGCAGCAAAACCATCATGTTTTGAATTCATGTGCAGAATGGAATTCATTATCACCTCCAGGTCCTCTTGTCTTATCCTTGTGATTAGTGAGTTGCTTGTTACTCGAATCATGTATTACATTTTGGTTTTAGTTTATCCTTATTTATTTCCCTTTTAAAATAAGGATGGCTGTATTCTATTTGACATGGTAGCAGTTTTTAATTTTAATCCAATCCAGAATAATTTATCCTTACAAGCCAACTGCTATGTATGTGTACAAAACCATCCAAATGCACAAACATGAAGATTCAGAAGCACAGATCTATCATGTATATAAATGTACACAAAATCCCTTTGTGTATATGTAAAGAAATGCAGATTAACAGCTAAACTGCAAATTTATTTCTATTTCTTTTTGAGTTTATTCAATTCAAAGCTTGAAAATTAAGCTGGTATAGAAGACATCAAATATAATGAGATATGTGTAGCAACAAGTCAATGTAAACTGTACTGTCAGTGCTGTCTCCTTCCTTACACCACCAATTTGGGAGCTACTTTTAGCTTTGATTCAAATATCTACTCATTTTGAAAATGACAAATGAGTAGGGAAACATCTGCACTGACACAGGGACATTCATTTCTTCGAATCCACAGAGAAAAAAGCACTGGGTGGTCAAAATTAGGAAAAATTGTATTCCATTTTCCCTGGGAGAAATATATCTGAGACTGCCCAATTCCTTTTTATGCACTGCAACATTTATTACTATAGTAACAACACACAGCTCTTTAATTTGTTTGATTGCAGGCTGAGAATCAGAGAGAAAAGCGGATTGGTGAAATTTTCAGTAAGATATGAATCTTTCTACTTAAAAAATTATCCAAGAAGGAACATTCAGTTCTCTGCTGTTGCTATACAGAAATGAAGCCATTTTATTTTTCCTCCTCAGCAAGACCTAATGGAAGAAAAACCAGATTATTTCTGCTTTCTTTTAGCTTTTATTCCTTTTAGTTTTGTCACTCTGAGTATAGAACTTTCAAAAAAACTTATTCAGTATTTCCTGATATATCAGGTTTTCAGAGGAGTCACTCCTTTCCCAACACTGATACCTTCCATCCACTGTTCTTTTTTTAATTCTCATTTATTTTGCCTTGTATTTGTTGTAACAGCAGTAGCTCCAAAATCCAGGTCCCATTTAAATTTGTTTTCCCTTCAAAGTCCATATCCAAGGAATCAGAAATGTTCTTATTGCTGTGATTTGGGGTTAACAGAAGTGGATTTACTGAGTTTTTGCCACATTCTTTGCTCTATTTTTAACCTTATATAAAACAAACACCATTGGTATGTTTATTCTCCTGTGCTTCCACAAGGGTTGAGAGATCAGGCTTGTGCTGCTTGAATTGAACATCCTGAATCCATATTTGCCAAGTGGGGCAGCATTGGCATATTTTGTTTCAGCCCAAATTTCCATTGCTGCCAAACTTGGCTCTGCTTCATCCAGGTGAGCATCTGTGTCCCAAATGACTCCCAGAGTAATGCCCAGAGATGGATTTCTCTCTCTTTTTCCTAATGTCCACCTCTTTGGAGATCCTGTAGCAGAACTACAGGAGAAGCATCCACAGGTTCTTGACTTGGGTCCCCATGAGGGGAAGCAGAAGGGCAGGAACTGAATAGCAAAGATTCACCAGAACAGATTTGAGCTTTAGTAGGACAAAAATGTTCTCTCTGCTTTAATGTGAGGGTGGAAGGAGCTGTATTTTGACCAAGGTGTTTGTAGATGTAAACAGTGAGTTTGGGCTGAAAAGGGATGTAAGCAGGAAACAGTAAAAGATGCACTCACTGGACAGTTTGAAGATGAGTAGTGTCTGCAATCCACTACACAGAACAACCAGCAGAAAGACCTGTCTGTCTGTATTTTGATTGTTCTCTTCTATCTGGTGACCATGGACAGGACCCAAGGGAATGGCACAAAGTTCTATCAGGGGAGGCTTAGGTTGGGTATTAGGGAAATATTTTATCCCCAGAAGATGGTTGGGCACTGACCAGGCTCCACATGGCAGTGGGCACAGCCCCAAGGCTGCCAGAGCTCAAGGAGTGTTTGGACAACACTCTCAGGCACATGGTGGGATTGCTGTGGTGTCCTGTGCGGGGCTGGAGTTGGACTCAGTGACCTTTGTGGGTCCCTTCCAACTCAGGATATTCAGGGATTCTAAGGCATTGTCAGGATGGCTCAAAGGGTTTGGGCAATCTGTGGGCTCATTTTAACTCTGGGAGGGGAAATGTCATTATTTTTGAAAACAATCAAAATACAGACAGACAGGTCTTTCTGCTGGTTGTTCTGTGTAGTGGATTGCAGACACTACTCATCTTCAAACTGTCCAGTGAGTGCATCTTTTACTGTTTCCTGCTTACATCCCTTTTCAGCCCAAACTCACTGTTTACATCTACAAACACCTTGGTCAAAATACAGCTCCTTCCACCCTCACATTAAAGCAGAGAGAACATTTTTGTCCTACTAAAGCTCAAATCTGTTCTGGTGAATCTTTGCTATTCAGACTTCATGAATCAGAAAACCATTTTCTGTTATTTTTTACTTGAATATAATACGAGCCGCCGTTATTCTGGGAATGTAAAGCAGGAGATGAATTATATTTCACTTGAGAAGAAAGTATTTTCGATAGGAAAAACAGCTCACTTGCCCAGAGGTGTTATTATATCTGCTGAAACCCAAGTGCTATTCAGTTACCCTTAAAGCAGCAGAATATGCACACAGCAGAAATTATAAAGCAGAAACTCTGCAGCTTCCTCTCTGGTGTAATTCATTCGCTGTATCCACCTCCTCCAAAGTCATTATACACTTGGTAATAGAATGCTCAAAACCAAACACAGGATATTTTTTCTACAGCCTGTTAGAGCTGACATCAAAAGAGTCAGGAAAGCAGAGACCTCATACAATTTGAATAAACTCATTGGAATGCACTGCATCTGCCCAATGATCAAAACAACGTGTGGGATTGAGGAGGATTTTTTATTTTTTAGCTTTCCTTGCACATTTTCAAGGATGGTTTATGTTACGATTTCCATCCTAATGGCCAGAGTTTGTACTTTTTGAAGGATTTTGGAAGAGATTTAAGTGGAAAACAAGGAGGGAAATACCAACATCTTCGTGAAAGTGGAGAAGTCATACAACTTCATGCTGAGCAGTGAATAAACTGAAACTCCATCAAACAAAGTGGCAACATGCTCTGGGAGACTCCTACAGATGTAAAGGGACAGTGTCATGGGGAAGAAGATCAGAGCTGATAATGAACAGGAACCAGAAAAATCAGAGAATTACAGAATGGGTTGGGTTGGAAGGGACTTTAAAGCTCATCCAGATCAAACCCCCTGCCACGGGCAGGGAGACCTTCCACCAGCCCAGGTTGCTCCAAGCCTTGTCCAGCCTGGCCTTGGACACTTCCAGGGATGGGGCAGCCACAGCTTCTCTGGGCAATCTGTGCCAGGGCCTGCCCACCCTCACAGGAAAAAATGGCCTCCTAAAATCTAATCTAAGTTTCCCATGTTCAGTCCGAATCCATTCCCCCTAACCTGTCACTCTATGCCTTCGTCCAAAGTCCTTCTACGAGTCTCTTACAACCTTTTAGGCACTGGGAGGGTCTCTCTGGTCTCCCTGGAGTCTTCACTTCTCCAGGCTGAACATCCTCAGATATCTCAGTTTCCTCCAGAGCAGAGGTGTTCCAGCATTCTGAGCA
This sequence comes from Sakesphorus luctuosus, assembly GCA_013396695.1. Classification (NCBI taxonomy): domain Eukaryota; kingdom Metazoa; phylum Chordata; class Aves; order Passeriformes; family Thamnophilidae; genus Sakesphorus; species Sakesphorus luctuosus. The sequence continues at coordinate 152,521 of VWZD01001278.1, forward strand.
TCTTCATGGCTCTTGTCTGCACTGACTCCAACACCTCCACATCCTTCTCATGTTGGGGGCCTCTTCACCTCATTTGACTTCACCAGGTCAAATAAACTTCCTCACCATTATCTCCAGTTCTCAGATTACCCAGTGCCAAGGGATTGAGGAGATTCCTCAAAAACTGAGTTCTAATAACCTCCTGCAGTACAATTGTGCTGCTTGGGCTGTGGTTACAGCAGACAGAATAAAATACAGTCCTACAGACTTCACTTTGGCCCCATATGCAATATGGCACTATATGCTGTACTGGAGGACTGTATATGACTATAGGATTATGTCAATGATATGACTGAGGCCAAAATAAAAGATAAAGAGATGAGGTGAAATCAAGCCTTTCTTTGAAAAGTGGGGAAAATTAGTTCAAAAGCACAATGAAAATGTGCACCTTAATGGATGCTCTGGGAAGGGTTGTACCCCCCTTAACTCATCAGAGAAGAGAGAAGAATAGTTCAGGATATGACAGATGTGTCCTAATTTAATCCTTTAAAAGGCAGATGTCTAATTTTGAGACAGTTGCTGCCTTTGACATCCATGGAAGGAAATAAACACTTCCAGGGCACCATGGATTGGAGTTGGACCAAGGGTTGGACTTGATGATCTCGGAGGTCTTTTCCAACCCAATCCATTCTGTGATTCTAATCTATGATACTAAGATTCATCAGATGAACAAGCTGTGGAGGAAGCTGCTTCCAGTGACAGAGAGGAGCAGAGGGAGAGCTATGAGTCCTTTGGATTCTCTGTTGAATGCAGAAAGAGTTTAATGTCTGTTCCATACCCCTGCCAAAACCCCAAGAGTTACTTCCACTAGGATTTCATAACCTTTCTTAAATTAATAACAAAATATCAGATAGTTTTGGAAATGGAGGCAGAACCAGGGCTAAGTAAACCTCAGGAAAAATGTTCCTTTAGATGGATTTGGGAAGATGTTCTTCTAAGAGCACAGAGCAACATTTTTCTCCAGAATGACATTAAATATGAACCAATTTGGTGCACAAACAAAGGAATACATGTGAACCACTCAGAAGAGATGCTCCTTTAATTTTAATGAGTTTCACATGCGTAACTAAATTTTTTAGTAAAGTGAATAATCTTGTTGGAGAAACAAAAATATGTGAGAGAGTAAACAAGCAGACTCTAACCTTCAGCTGAGAGGAAAGGAGAAGGACTTGCAGTGAGTTAAAAATAAACCATATGCCAGCTATTACCCCTTGATAGTTGCTTTGGATACCGAGGATCATTACTCTGTCTGTTTGTGTAATGTGAGAAAAGGAATTAGGATTTCATGAACACACTTGAATACTCAAGGGGATGCTAATACATATGCATAAGTTAGGAGAATTAGTTTTAATAAGGAAATTAATTAGATTACCTAGAAGGTTTTTATCATATTTTTTAAGAATCCAAGTGGCACTGTGTTACCAATAAAGTGGTGTTGGCTGATAAACTACAAATTATTTAGTTAGCTCTGAAGAATCCATATATTCTCATTGCATTAAACAGCAAACTGTTTTACTGAAATAGTGACTATTAATAAATCTGATTTTGCTTGGTTTCCTTTTCAAGGAGATCTTGAAAATACTTTTATTTTTATGTTGAACAGAGCCTTAGCTGAACATCACTATCACTACCAAGGATGTAGAGCAGCTGTGTTAATTTACTTCAGGTGAAAATTATGAATGTTTTAAAACTATTAAGCTGCTGAAGACAAAACTATAAACTGAAAAGGGGCAGAACTGCAGGGTTCTTCTGCAGTCTCTAAATTTCCATGTTCAAAATGGAGAAGGACAGGGCAGAGAGTTTCTGGAATACTCAGTCCTGTTGAAAGTAGTATCTTATAAAGTGTTAATGAGTCTCCAGTTCAGAAACTCTTTTCTTGATCTCAAAAATAATCTAAGTACCCAAATTCGTTATACATAAATTTTTCAACTTTGCTTCTTTGCATGGTAGAGGTAAATCATCTGAGATATGGGATAATGGGAATGTGTTGTGAAATTCATGTCATCTACTCCCAGCATGTATCCAGTCTGAGCTGTCTCAGTACCTGCAAAGGGAAGGAGATCTCCAGAGGATGCTCATCCCTCCCACTTTGGGGTCTGCAGAATCACAGAGTCTTTAAGGTTTGAAAAGACCTTTAAAATCATCGAGGTCAACCCTTAATTCACCTCTTCTGAGGCCACCACTAAACCATATCCCCAAGTGCCACAACTACACAACTTTTAAATACCTCCAGAGATGGTGACTCCACCATTTCCCTGAGTAGCTTGGTCCGGGACTTGACTAATCTTTCCATGAAGAAATTCCTGATATCCAAACTAAATCACCCCTGGTGCATCTTGAGGCAGTTTTCTGTCATCCTGTTATTCCTTACCTGGGAGAAGAGACCGACCCCCACCTGGCTTCAGTTTCTTCTCAGGTGGTTGTAGAGAGTGACAAGAGCCTCCTTTTCTCCAGGCTGATCCCCTACATCTCCCTCAGCTGCTCCTCATCACACTTGTGCTCCAGCCCCTTCCCCATCTCTGTTCCCTTCTCTGGACACACTCCAGTCCCTCAATGTCTTTCTTCTCATGAGGGTCCTAAATCTGATCCCAGGATTTGAGGTTTGGTCTGCTCAGTTCTGATTTCAGGGGAACAATCACTTCCCTAAATACCTCAGTTGCTCACACAGAAGTGTCTGATGTCACTGGAGATGCCCTAAAGTGTCTTGCTTGACCTTCCAGAAGACAAGAGGTTGCATTCGGGTTCTCTGCTGTATTTGCCAACTCCACATAGATATTTTGGGTCCCATATGACAACTTACATTGCAGTGGGTGTCTGTATGTAGGTACCTGGAGAAGATCTCTGTAGCAACGCATTCTCAATACATGGCTTGGAGGATGTCATGCCAGAAATGGGCTGATGAAGAAAAGCAGCCATTCACTGAGAATGCCTTAACAACTGATGTTTTCAGTGTGGTTTGAATGTACTGAATGTAAAACTGCAAAGTCACTGTCTTCTTCCCAGAAGTCCCCTGCCAGGCCAGGGGGCTGGGACACAGATAGTGACCTCCTGTTATCTGAAACTCTTTCCCATTGAATGTAAATCCCCTTACTCTTATTGGCCTGAAGCCAGACTTCCCTCTTGTCCCTTATTGGAGTATTTGTATCCCTCCAAGTCCTTTATAAACCTGTTCCCTTGAATAAACTTCCTCTTTGTTCCTGCCCTGACCTGTGGGTCCTGTGTGTCCTTCCTTGGGCTCTCAGAGATCACATGGTCGGGCTTAGCATTGAGCACACACTTCTCCTGGGTTAATGGACTGATAATCCTAGGGCAGAAGTTCCATATGGTTGCAGATATCCTTCAGCACACAGCACAACGAGGCTACAAGAAACCAACTCTCATAGATCTCCATACCCTGTTCAGGTTTGGAGGTCTAGACTGGAGCATCCAAATTTATTATCCTGGGTCTGGAGCCTTAAGAGTGAAGACATGAACTGCATTCCTGAAAACAGCCACCATAGTTTCTACAATTAGTGATTTGTCCCTCTTTTTTCCCAAGAAGATATTTCCTTTCAGTCTTGTTTAAAGGTCTTAAAATTTTAGAGTCTGGATAATTCAATCTCAGCTTTTAAAGGCTAAAGAAAGATAAAATTACAGATTTGGGGATTTCCTTTAAAACTTTATGGCATTCTATAACATCTGAGGGGTAATAATTTAAATGAGCAGTTGCTACAAAAAGGGTGGTCAAACCTATGCTGTGTATTGTGTTAATGTAATAATTTTTCAGCTTTTTTGTCACACTGCATCTTCCACTACAGTTTTTGTCCATGGAGATTGCTTGAAACCAGACAGCAGAACATTTTAATATGCACTCAAAGTCACAAGGGTAAGGTCTCTCCTTTTTGTTAAAAAACAGGCAAATGAATGTGAAGAAACATGCTGATGACAGACTGTGTGAAAAGGAGCAGGAATATATCAAGGTCTTTAATTGAGCTCCTTCATTCTTAGAATGAATAACATGTAATAGCTCTTTGGCAGTAGTAGCTGGGCTATTTTGAAGAGCTGTCTGACAGTAACCACAAGGGCATATTAATTTTCCTGACACCTGAAAGCATCAGACCATCACATGATGGCTTAATACTCATTAAACTCTCTTCTAAAGCACCTTTGATATCCTGCAGGACTGCATAATAAAGAAGAAATAGACTTGGCTAAATTACTGTTCCTAATTTGTAGCACAGAAGTCTAAATTGTCATTCTCTGAAAGGAGGTTGTAGCAAGGGGCAGGTCGGCCTCTTCTGTCAGGTAACAAGTGCAGGAAGAGAGGACAGGGCCTCCAGCTGTGACAGGAGAGGTTCACGTAGGACATCAGAAGGAATTTCTTCATGGAAAGGGTTGTTAAACATTGGAATAGGTTGCACAGGGAGGTGGTGGAGTCACCATACCTGGAGGTGTTCAAAAAACAACTGGACATGACATTTAATACCATGGTCTAGCTGAAAAGGTGGTGATGGGTCAGAGGTTCAGCTCGATGATCCTGGAGGTCTTTTCCCATTTCAATGATTTTGTGATTCTGTGAAATTCTGTTCCCTTGATCCTTTTTTATTTCTTTCCTGACTGCAACACGAAGATGAATAAGTGCCTGATATTGAAGTGGTGGTTGACTTGTCAGCTGCTTATCAGTTGTGGTGTGAAGTGAGACAGTTGAGTTAATAAAATTTCAGAATCCCTGGCAGTTTCTCCCCCTGAGAAGAAGCAGCTCCTGCCAATCAGTTGTAACTCTCCACAGAATCCAAACTTGTTAGGGGCAACCACCTGCTGCTTCTATAATGTACTGGCAAGTGCAAAGCAGAATGTTATGCAACTTTTATGCTGAGCTGTGGATGAGAGCACCATGTGTCAAAATGGAGAATAGGGACTGGTGGAAAGTGATGGCCAGAATCACAGAATATCCCAAGCTGAAAGGGACCCACAAAGGTCATCGAGTCCAAAGCCTTGCCCTGCACAGAACCATCCCCAAGAATCACACCATGCCTGAGAGTGTTGCCCAAACTTCTTGAGCTCTGGCAGCCTTGGGGCTGTGCCCACTGCCCTGCGGAGCCTGGTCAGTGCCCAATCACCCTCTGGGGGAAGAACCTTTTCCTGTTATCCAACCAAAACTTCATATCCAACCTAAACCTCCACTGCACTCAAGTGAAAACTGTGTTTTCTTTTCTAAAAGACCTATTTCTCTTCATTCATAGTTAACAGAGAGCGAGCTGTTTCAGGATACGTTTTATTTAATATATTTTCAATATTTATTTGTCAAGGACTGAGTTGGTCACACATTCCACTGACTTTATTTATTAAATCTCCACTGTCAGTGGGAGTCAGATACTGGGTAAAATATATATATTGAAGCTGGAAGTATCTACATTTTGCACAAAAAGCCCATATTCCACACTGAAAATCAGCCAGTCCTCTGGTTCCCAAACAGCCATGCCTTACAGCACAGGGAAAGCAGCAGGGAGCAACCACCACCAGCCTTCACACTGCCAGAAACAGCTTCTTCAGTGATTGCACTTGCGCCAGGCAGCTCCCTGAACACACAAATGCCTCCTCTGGGGCATGCCCAGAACCACATCCATTTGGGTGGCACTGAGCAGCAAAGCGTGTAATTCACATTTATGTGCTGTCAGGATTTAAACCCCAGTCGTTCCTCTGAATGCATCAAAGAGACATACAGAAAGCTTTGGCAGAACTTTTAAATTCAGAAAATTATAGCATTTCCTTTTTTCCTTTTATCCAGTAACTCATGGTCAGAGCTAAACCCACATAAACCTGTTGTAGCCATTAGGCTCCACTCTGGTGGGTTCTATAATTTTATTATTTTTATTTTATTTTATCATAGAATCATAGAATGGATTGGGTTGGAAAAGACCTCCAAGATCATCAAGTCCAACCCTTGGGCCAACTCCA
>VWZD01001278.1:158572-213427 GCA_013396695.1 Sakesphorus luctuosus
GAACTCAACACAACACTCAAGGTGTGGCCTCCCCAAGGCAGAGGCCAGGGGAAGGCTCACTGCCCTGGGCCTGCTGGCCACGCTACTTTGGATCCAGGCCAGGATGCCATTGGCCTTCTTGGCCACCTGGCCACACTCTTGGCTCCTCTTGAGCTTCCTGTCAATTTATTTTATTATTTTATTTTATTTTATTTTATATTTTATTTTATTTTGTTATTCATGCTAATTAGCAGTTAGCCCAGCTGGAGAAAGGGACAGGATTTGTGGTTAGCTGATGCACCCAGGAGACAGGGAGCTGCATGTTCCCCATGCTCTGATGAATGCATCCATTACACATATTAATTGGAAGTGGGACTGAAGCCTTGCTCCCTTCCCTCCGGTAACTGACTGGCCTCTGGGGTTCAAAATTACATTTACTAATCTCTCTCTTTCTCTCAGTGGTCCAATTCATGCTGAATTATTTCATGCAAAGTGGAGCAGCTTAAGGAGAGTGAAAACATCTGCTTCCCCCTCACTAGACAAGTCACCAGGAGCTGGGAGGCTTTTCGCTGAAGGATCTTGTGCACACACAGAGGGTTTGTCTCTGGAATTGTAACAAGGTTCCTCACTACCAAAGGGGATGTTCTGCTGAGCACCCCCTCAGGCAGAGAGTGGCAGCTCTTCCTCCATGGAAGAAAAGATTCCTGTGTATTTTGGAAGGGGTTTTAGTTTGTTTGTTTGTGTGTTTGGAATTTTAATGTCAACAAGAGACAAAGTTATTTAATTCCAGGAGCATAAATTCACATAAAGCTGTGAATTCCTAATAAAGAGAAGGCAGCTCCCTGCAGTTCAGCACAAAATACTGAGTTACATAATTCCAGACACAACCCCTATCACTTCTCATCCAGTCTGCACAGTTTCCTACGGACAAAATTGGCTGTTTTAATTCCCCTTCTCCTGCAACTCCAGCTTGGAGACCTGTGGATTCTGCTAAGGAGATTGGCACCTGAAAGCCCTGTCCCAAGTGGCACTCTGGCACATCATCCACCACCACAGAACTGAGCCAAGGTGATTTATTAACTCTCACACAAGAAGTGTGCGGAGGATGAACCTGTTCCCTGAATCTTGATGTGATATCTTATCTACTGCTTAATCCTTTCTCTGAAGGTTTAAGTTCTGAATATTTTGACAACCAAATGGTTTTCAGTTACATTTTAATGTCTCAGAATTCAGTCATGCACACATTGCCCAGGTCAAATTCTGATTTGTGGGATCGAAGGCAATTATTTTTCATTTTATGGTTCCTGAGTAGGCAATTTTTAATGTGAAATGCAACTTAACTGTCCTGTTTGATGTATTGACGGTTTCTTTCCTACTTCAGCTTGAAAAGATTATTCTTTTTCTGAAACATTTTTTCACTTACAATAAAATGGATTTATTTATTTATTTATATCCTCCTCCTCTTTTTCTTGTTTTTTAAATGTAACTTGCAAGGGATGTGTCATTCTGGCTCCTGAAGCTTGAAAGAGAACATTAGGACCTCCCACAAGGCTCAAGCCCTCAATGGAAATAAAGGGAGTTATTTGGAATGCCTAAAAAAGCCCAGTTTATATGCTTTATTAAAATTATTCTGTGTGGGAGGGTTTAGTCCTCAAAAATCAGGAACACTTTACGTTTTAGACAAGGGCTGGACTACTTTTTTATGACCTGCCTCTGAGGCAGAGGAACTGAAGTTCTTGTTAATAGATCCCTTGGGGTGAATTAGAGTGAAATGACAACAGATGACTGGTGTGGATATGAGACAGGTTTATTTTAAAACAAATTGATTGCAGCCCAAAGGAGGTGTTTGACTGTTTTGCTTCTTTTCTGGAAAAAATATCATAAAGAACAACTGTAAGGAAAAGAAAGAAAGGGAAGGAAAGGACAAGAGTAGGTAGTGGAGAGGAAAGATATCACCACCGGTGAGATCCATTGAATCCATTGAATCCATTCTCCCTTGTCCCATCACTCCATGACCTTGTCAAAAGCCCCTCCTGTCCCCTCACCACTGGTGGGTCCAGTGGTGAGACTAGAACTTCACTTTATAGATAGAAACACATAAATTGAATTGTGATGTCTACGTGTATGCAAAGTGTCTCAGTGTTCATCGTGGCCAGTGAAGGTCTGGGAAGTCCTGTGGGGTCTCGAGAGCTGCTGGAACAAGTCACACTGGGGTGTACCTTCCAGCACCTCCCACAGCAGGTTGATTTGGTTTCCTGGCCCCTTGAGGCCACCAGTGAGTCACAGCCTGGGTGAGTCAGACATGGCCATCTCCAGTACCACTTGACCCCTGGGTTACCAGGAGTGGGACCTGCACACACTGTACACTGTGTATAAACAAGGGGCTGTTCAGAGAGAGGGAGAGACCAGAAATGCAACCTCTCTGCTTTCAGATGGGAAAGTATTTGCAGACCATCAGCCTCTTTGGAGTTGAACAATTTCCTTCTCTAACAGCACAGAGAGAAAAGGTCACTCTGATTTTGGGATAATGGCTGCTGTTATCTACAAGAGGAGCAGGAGGAGAGCATGGAAGGTCTTGCTTTGTGCATTCCAGACCATAACTTCCAGAGGGCACATTATTCTGAGAATCTGTTGTGGTGAAGGTACAAGATTTCTCATCTCTAATGAGCAGTGAGGGAGGGACAGCAATGTAAGAGATGGAAAAATCATAGAATACCAGAATGGGTTGGGTTGGAAGGGACCTTGAAGCTCCTCTAGTTCCAATCCTCTGCCATGGGCAGGGACACCTTCCGCCAGCCCAGGTTGCTCCAAGCTGCATCCAACATGACCTTGGACACTTCCAGGGATGGGGCAGCCACAGCTTCTCTGGGCACCCTGTGCCAGGGTCTCCCCACTCTCACAGGGAAGAATTTCTTCCTCCTGACTAATCTAAACCTGCCCTCTGTCAGTTTGAATCCATTCTCCCTTGTCCCATCACTCCATGACCTTGTCAAAAGCCCCTCCTGTCCCCTGTTTAGGCCCTAGAAGGGGGTCTAAGGTCTCCCTGGAGCCTTCTCTTCTCCAGGCTGAACAATCCCAGCTCTCAGCCTGCTCCCACAGGAGAGGTGTTCCAGTCCTCTTAGCATCAAATTAGATAAATGTTTGCCTCAAATATTAAGATACTTAAAGATCATTTATTCTACTGTCCCAGTCACTTTCTAGTTTTTATTTCCTGATTTTGGTGATTTTCTTTTTGGCAAGTCCTTCTGAAACCTTACATGTAGCATCAGCATCTCATCTTATGTCACTTCATCCTACCTCACCCTTTTACTCTGGAGTAGCAACTAATCACAGTGGCAGGGATTTAAAATTCATTATGGTTCTGTATTCTAACAGGATGACTCTGTGGACAACTGGCTTTGATTCTTGCCTCTGACACTGAACTGTGTTGTGGTTTTGGGGTGAATCCCCTTTTCATTTCTTCTTGGTTGGTTGAAAATTAAATTGAATTTGTTTTGTGTCCATATTTCTGTTTCTACTCTTAAGTGAGATTTATTTATGCAAGATAGGCAGGTTACCTATGGAAGCCTGAACTAGTAATCCTTTAAGATAAAAATTACCCTCTTAGGTGCCTATTTTTCCCCAAAGACTCTAAAAAATGGAAGAAAAGCATAAACTGAGATATGTAACTTTTAAATATTTATAATTAGGTGATGTGAATTGCATGTTTTATAAGCAGCACCTCAGGCAAAAATACTTTCATTGTGTTGCTTATTTGAGTGGCCTGAATGGGGAACTCTCATGGTAAAATTAATCGTGATCAATTAACATATCAACCTAAAACATACTCTAAGGGTTGAGGAAGCATAATATATTGTGGTTTGTATTTGGCAGTAAAACTGAGAAGAAAAAGAAAAAATACAAATATAAAAACCTTGGGTTGTGTAATTTTTCTGTCATTTATGTGGTCAATTAACAAGGAACAGCATAACACAAATATTTTTATTTTGCTTTTTTTCTTTTAGATTTCAGCAGGAGCAGAATGTGTAAATATATAAAATAATCCTTTAGGCAAGCAGGGCCTCCCTTGGGCTTTGCAGCTGATTTTCAATGATCTTCTGGTTTTGTGCTAAGCTACAATGAAAAACTGGAGAGCAGGGCTGTCAGGACATGGTTTTCATTGAGAGGAAATTGGAGACAATCAGGAGAGAGGCTGCACAGAGAGCTTCCAAACAGCCAGCTGAGCTCCTTGTTAGTGCTACACGACTCAAAAATGCACCAGGATAATATTGGAGGTTCACTACAGCTTGAAATTTCATGTTTGTATGAGCTACCAAACCCATGTTGTTGTTCCTCCATTAGCCTTTTCAATCACTGAGCAGCAGAGAACAAATAAATTGGCTCTTTTTTAGGCTACTTGGAAGGTGCTTGACAGAGAAATGCTTGATTTCCTGGAGCAGGAAATGCTGCAGATAAACAGGCATGTAAATGGCTCCTTTCTCTCATGAATTAATAGCAGAGGGAAAAGCTTTGCTGGCATCCCAGAATGTTAACTGTCTTTAAGCTTTTCTCTCTTCTCTTTGGCCACCCTTATCCTGAGGACGTTCCACAAAGAACATACTGGAAGACACCAAGTCTAAGAGGAGTGGCAGGAGAAAGGTGGTGGGAAGGGTCCCTTCTGAGCAGAACCCCATCCACTTGATTAATGGGTAAAGAGGTGATTTATGCAACATATTAACAGGAACAGCTGTGCAATGGTATTTTTAGTGACTGCATCTGCAATTAAGTCCTGATCACAATAAAATAAAGTTTTTATCTTTAACAGGTGAAATCTGGATATGGAAAAATCAAGAACACCTTTCCCATGCCGGGTTTGTGTTGTGCATCTTTGGTTCAGCTCTCCCTAATTCAACTCCTCTGAATGTGAATTGCTTTCATTTTCATCCAACTTTCACTCTACAGAGAGGAAATAATGCTGGGCTGGTCCATCAGGGAAAGAAAATTGCTGATGTTCAACTGGTTTGCTCAGTTCTACTTTGCTACCAGCTGCAAATGTGTCCTGTGGCTGTCAGATGATAGATAGATATTGCTGTCCAGAAGGTATGAACACGTAGAAAAACAGACAGACAGGCCAGCAGATGAATAGATCTGCTGCTCCTTGATTGTTTCAGATGCCAAGATTACAAGTGTAACTGAGTGACTGATTGATTATCCTCCTCTTCAATACTTAATGGTAATAATAATAGCTGGGGTCAATCTGCCAGCAGTTGCTCATGGAAAGTAATTAATCTGGTTCATACCCTTACCCAGGGGAAAATAAATTATGTATGTGGCTTCCTTTGGTTGTCCTCTGCAGGCAGAATTTCCTGGCTCCTAAAGGACTCTCACTCCAGACACAGAGTGAGGATTTCCTTATTAAGAGGAATAGGAATTTAAAGTCTGTGAAAGCTCAGAAGGAAAATGTCAATCATCTGAAGGTGAAAGCAGTTAATAACCTTGAAGTTGTCTGTTCATCTTGGCATTAACATTCTCTGGTACCAAGAAGGAATCAAATCCTCAGTATGTGCCACTCTCCCACACTACAAATGGCACATGTGGAGGAACAATTATTTTTTTGAAAGAATACATTGTTTTGGGCAGACAGATGACACTGGATTAATTTTATCTAAAACAAAGTGTCTTTTGATCTGAATTGGTCAAGCAGTTGGATTAGATCAGCATTGTAGGTCCCTTCCAATGGAGGTTATTTTAATCTATTCTACTCCCATCTGGTTTTGATGCTAAATTTGTAGGTGGTCAGTGGAGATAAACAGATTCCTTTGAATATCAATTGAATCTCTCTTAAGGTGGACTAACAGAGGTTGGATGAACTAGAGGTGTGACGTTCTGAATCCCATTTCACTGGATTTCATTTTATTGACTGTAGAGATTGTCTACACAACCAGCTTAGATTTGATTCCTAACTTCAGACTAGTTAGTAGAAGGTAAAAACCCTTCACCAGCTTACTTGTTTTGTTTAAACTAATTTATTTTCATCACTCCCTAAGTTTTCTTTTATCTCTGTGAAGGCTTCCTGAATATTTTCCTGCCACCATTTCCCACAGCCTCCCCTGAGGCAATGTCTGAAAGTTACAGTGCTGTCTAAACTGAGGATTTAAAGCTTGCCCCAGCAATTAGCCATGTAGGTTTAATTGTCCTGCAGTCACATTTATGCATCATCTGTGGAAAACCTTTCGCTCCACCTATGATATAACTATGCACAAAGACTTCTGATTTCAGACCTTTAAGCGTCTAAGAGGACTAAACCCTACAGGGATGCTCTATGGGGCCATGAATTTTGATTCATTCTCCTGCAATGTTCATACCTACCTAATCATCTTCCCCTCCTCGTCTGAGCACTGCCACCAGTGTTTGGGATTACGTTTATGTGATAGTTTTAGCTCTAGTCAGCAGAGGTCCCCATTTAGGCCTCAGTTTTCAGCAGGCCTCAAAGGACGTGACACAGATTAGAGGGGACAGGTATCATCTGACTTAAGCAGCCAAAGAGGTATTTCATATCATCTGACATCATTAGGAAGCGTCGAGGAGTATAACAAGCCAGGGGGGAGGAGTTTCTGCCTTTTTGGTCCATGTTTGGGACCAGGAGGGTTCCTACTCCCTGACTGCTGATATCAGGCCCTGCTGCTGCTGGTCTGCGTGGCTGTTTACCTGGGGAAGTGAGCATATTCCTGTTAATTCCTTTTCCCCTCTTGCTGGGAGGTTTCCTTTGGGGAGGAGGTTTGGTTGGTTCAGAATTCTGCTTGTTAGCTGGGGCGACCTCGGTGAGCCTGTTGTTGTTTCCTGTCACTATGTGCTATTTCATAGTTGGTGTTAAGCTTTCCACTTCTCTATATAAATATAAGAACTTCACCATGTCCAAAGCCTCATTTCTGTTTTTTTCCCTCACTCTCCTTCTCTGGGAGTGGACCTTTTGACTGGGTACCAGGCAGTTGGCATTTTGCCAGCTTAAACTATAACAGTTCACTACCCTTTACAAAGCTGCATTTTTTTGCATAAACTTTAAAAGAAATATTTCATTAAAAAGGATACTGCTTGTTCAACTTCTGCTGCTCCTGTTCTCTCAGTTTTTGTTTTTCCTGAGACTCTGAAATGGTTCAAGTCCCCATGATGTCATTTCCGTTCTCTTGAGCGGACACTACAGAGGGAGACTAGAATGAAGTCTTGCCCATGGCTTTTAACCTCCAGACAGGCATTAAAAATAAAATAAACTTTTCCTCAACTGCACCACCAAAGGCATGTTGCCATGGTAACAACAATGTCACTGGATAAATTCTGCAATCAGTGCTCATGGATCCCACTCTGCTTCTCTGGGAGAGCCTTGCTTTGCCATGTAGCATGGCTTGGGCTTAGAAACATCTCCTGGGTCCTACAGCAAGGGGCAGTAGTCCCAGGCAGCAACTCAGTCTCTCTCAGGGTGCTGTTTTCAAATCTAATCAGGACGCCAAGTAAAACTCAGCACCCAAATTAGTGAATGATAAGCACAGTCCTACCTGAGCTTTAAGCTGAGCTCCTCTGTCCACAGGGCCAGAGGTCCTGCCAGGATTCTGCTTCAGCACAGCCTTCCCATGAGGTCACAACGTGCTTTGGGCATCCACCTGCTCCAGAAAAGGGTCTTCCAGAGGCTGCAGGTGGGTCTCTGCTCCCCCAGGGGCCCCCAGGGGCTGCAGGTGTGTCTCTGCTCCCCCATGGACCCCCCTGGGCTGCAGGTGGGTCTCTGCTCCCCCAGGGATCTCCCTGTGCTGCAGGTGGGTCTCTGCTCCCCCATGAACACCATGTGCTGCAGGTGGGTCTCTGCTCCCTCAGGAGCCCCCAGGGGCTGCAGGTGGGTCTCTGCTCCCCCAGGGACCCCCAGGGGCACAGCTGCCCCACCATGGGCTGCACCTCAGGCTGCAGGAGAACATCTCTAGCACCTGGAGCACCCCCTGCCCCTCCTTCTGCTCTGCCCTGGAGGTCTGCACAGTTTGTCATCTCACATATTCTCACTCCTTTATGTAGCTGAAGTTGCAGGTGATTTTTTTTCCCACTTCTTAACTCTCTTATCCCAGAGTCACTTCCAATGTCACTGATGGACTTGACCTCGAACAGTGGTGGGTCCATATTGGAGCCAGCTGGCTACATTGAACATGAGGGAAGCTTCTGGCAGCTTCTCCCAGAAGCCACCTCTGTAGCTTCCCACTACCAAAACTTTGCCTTACAAACCAAATAAATATCGTTGCATTTGAAATTTAGATGACTATGTGTTAATGGAGTTCCTACGTGAGAGATTCAGGAAAGCATGTATGGAAAAAACTTGCCCTAGGGCAAGAATAGCAAAAACCATAGAGCTGAACTCCTGAAATTACAAAGCAGGTTATAAGGTTTTCTTTGCTAGGTTGATTGTTTTTTATGTAAAACCTTTTTTCATGAGCACTGACAAAGGAGAGCTGGAGAGAAAAGCAGATTGAAGTCGGTTCTAAGGGCCACATTGCAGACCAGTTTGATGTGTTGAGTTTGCTCTCAGGACAGAATCAGAGCATGCAGCAGCAGGGTTCTTCTCTTCAAAGCCCTAACATCTGAGGAGTGAGAGGAATAAATTAAACACTTCACCTGTTGAACATGTCCAGGGGTGTCTGCTGAGTCTCCTGCAGAGGACTCTGAAATAAGTGGTGCGGCAAACAGGAGAGGCAATGGAACAGGCTCTGGTGCTTTTCAGCAAGTTCACTTTGTTCCATCAGCTACAGAGAAATTGCACTGATTTGCTGTCTAATGTGTAGGGTTTGTCCCTTCTGGTTTTCTTTTGCAGGCAGCCCCACTTGCCACCTTTTTTCACCTTCTGTGTCTTCAGTGGATCCCAGAGCATCTCTGCTCTTCATTCTCTTTCTCCTTTAACTTTCCTTCTCACTCTCAATATCCTGAAGGTTTCGCTTCTTTAGAAAGCAACGGGATATTGAAAGGCTGCAGGGTCTGGAGCTCAAGCCTGATGAGGAGTAGCTGGGGGAGCTGGGGATGTTTAGCCTGGAGAAAAGAAGGATATGGGAAGATTTTAGTGCTCTCCACAACTACCTGAAAGGAGGGTGTAGCCAGGTGGGGGTTGATCTCTTCTCTCCAGTCACAAGCAATAGGACAAGAAGAAATGGTTTAAGGTCCACCTGAGGATGTTTAGATTGGCTATTAAGGAAAATTTCTTCACAGAAAGGATGATCAGGCATTGGAACAGACTGCCCAGGGAAGTGGTGGAGTTACCATCCATGGAGATGTTAAAAGATATGTAGATGTGGCAGTTGGGGACATGGTTTAGTGGTGGGCTTGGAAGTGCTGGGTTAATGGTTGGACTCAATGATCTTAGAGGTCTTTTCCCACTTAAATGATTTTATGGAAAAGATTCGTCCCACTTTCAGCTGCAATTCAGTTACAACAAGCAGACTTACACATACACAGAGTAGAGATAGAATTCAACTGTGGTTCTTGAGTTGGGATTCATCTGCTGTAACTTAGACACTTAAAGGCAGATGCCTAAAAATCAAACTTCTAAATTAGACATACAAACCTTTAAAAGCCACTGATGAGTGATAACACATCTGCAGTACTGTCCATCTCACTGTCTTACATATCTTGCTTAGGAAGAAATAACCAGCCCCCAGAGGTGCCTGTATACTCTGCTGACTGCATAGGGAGCCTGTGACACACACCTTGCCTTGGATCAGGTGAAAACCAAATATATGGAACAGTATTTCTGATCCAAGACATTTTTTTTAACAGTTATTATTAAAGGTTATCAAAGTTTAGCTATTCTAGTTTAGCTTTGCCAAAATATTGTCAAGAGAATCAGGAGAGAGAACGTGTGAGTCAGAAGGTCTTAGATGGTAATTTTTAAACTTTACACCCCTGCAAAAGGAAGCACAGCCTGTGTTTCTCAGCTGCCTTGCCATGCTGACTTTTAGCAGGAAGAGGTCAAGTTGCACTCTGTTCCTTAGGCTTGGGCTCATTTAAATTTCATACCTTGGCTCAGAGCTCAAACCTGAACCTCAGAGCTGGATTCCTGTGATTCCTGATGCACCTGCACTGGAACTGGGAAGGCAGCTTTGGTCAGACTGGGATTTTTTCCTGCTGGCTTTGATAACTTCTACCTGAGGCAGAATTTAACCTGCTGTAAGCACTCCTTGCAGAAAGAAGTTCCTCCCCAGCACTAACAACCTCCCCTGGGCTGAGTCCAGCCCCTGTACCTCCTGCCAACATCCCTCTTGCTCCTCTGCTGCCAGAGCCCATACCTGGTCTCTAGCTGGGCTCTCCCAGCAAAGCAGGTCGTGACTACTCACCTTGTTGGACATTTATCTGGTCTTCCCTATTGCCCACGAGGCTCTCACACTGTGTTTTCACCCAGCACATGCCAATCCCTGCAGCTCCTTCGCTCCTAGGGTGAGCACAGAGCAGCCACAGAGGTCCTGGGCTCCGCTCCTGCCCTTTTCTCTGCATGTGTTTTCCCAATGGGAAATCAGCTGCTTGCTGTTTGTCTCATTTTGCTGCTAAAAAGTCTTGTGTTTCTCCCCAAAAAAGGCTTTTCAGGACCCCAAATCTCAAAAACATGTAAGAGAAGAAGTGGTTTTTATAGAATCTTTTATCAGAATCTATTCCATCCTTGCCTGTATCCCCTCTTGGCGATGCCACACACTGGCACAGACTGGTTACATCTTTATAGATATATTTCCTCTGGTTACAGTTCCTGGAGCTATTTGATAAGGGTTCAGATAATAGATAGGCAGGTGGAAAGCAATGTGGAATCACAGAAATCATAGAATCACAGAATGGTTTGGGTTGGAAGGGACCTTAAAGCTCATCTCATTCCAACACTCCCTGGCAGGGCCAGGGACACCTCCCACTAGACCAGGTTGCTCCAATCCCTGTCCAATCTTGCCTCATATCATAAGTAAAAATATTATTAAGCCAGTGCCTATTCCAGTTTCTCTTAGGAGCCCTAAGGAAAATGAAAAAGGAAGACACTCATAATTATTTCACGGAATTAAATTGTATAGGTATGATCAGGTCTGATATCTGGGTCTGCATTTTTGGGGGTTTGATAGATCAAATATTTCAGTGTGAACTTGATCATCCTTCTTCAAAATCAATAATCTATGAAAAACTTCTTGTTTTCATCAAAAAAAGGATTTTTGACATACTTATTGGACTCCAAAATTGACCAAGAAGGCATTAAAAGAATGTTCCAGCCGACTGTAATGGAAACATTCTTCATTTTTCTTTCTTCAACTTTTATATTTCATTGCTGAAATATGTGGCTTTAAAGGAAGACAAGTGGAGCACTCACAGCAATGTAGCACATCACCAAATGCTGAGCAGTCACCTGTGAAGTGAAAAAGCAGAAAAATTAGAGGAATTTAACTTCCTGCTGTCTCAGGCTGACATTACATGACTCACCCAATATTCCTGTCCATCACATATCCGAATTTGAGGCACCAATGTTCTTGCTGGGTACAGAGGAAACAACTTCCTCCTAAAAGCATCTGAATTGTTTTCAAATAGCTGATAAATACGAGCACCAAAAAGGAAAGTAGGGGGGCAAAGGGAAAGGACAAAAATAAAAAGAGAGAAACAAAAAGAACCCAAAATTTTAAATATGAACTGTGAATGAATCTAATTAAATTACATTTTCCATTGTGTCTCTGGCAGGAAAGAAAATTACTGGTGTTCCAATAGTTGCTACTTTATTAAAAGCCACTCTATTTTTTTTCCAGAGCTTTTAAAGCAGAGGCAGACTGAGATTAAAATACAACCAGCAGTTAAAAGCTGCTTTTTGTTACTGAACTTCTGAGAGGGCACTCAGGAAAGAGATGCATCAAAAACTGAGGGAGGAGGAGCAGCACTTGCACCTTGTCACTTCAGTGTGTTCTGACCTGTGCCCCTGCCAGTGCCAGGGACAGCAAAGCCAGCACCATGTGCCAGGGAAATGGGTAAGTGTGTGATTAGCTCAGTAGTGACAAAAAGCTCTTGATTTTCTGGGTAGTTAGGTGAGAGAAATCAGGAGATGTAATGACACTGGGTGTGTTTACTCTGCTAATTAGCACTGGGAACCAAGACTGGACTGTAACTTCATTTTTAACCTGGTCAGACAACTTTCTCCAACACCCAGAGCAGACAACAGGGGGAGCTGAGCTACCGATCTGCTCATCTGTGACAGAACTCCCTGCCACAAGAAATGGCTCCTGAGCAGCAATGGACTCAGGGAAGGTAGATTAGAACCTGCTCAGAGTCTGCATGTCCATACAGGTCTCCCAGAGTCTCCTGCATGTGAGCCCTGAAGCATCTTGTGAGGTCCTGACATATTCTAGTGCAGGACAGCAAAAGGGCTTGAGAATGCAAGAGGTGCCCTGTGGGTGCCAAACAAGACTTCTGAGTGATAAAACTGGTCATGCCTGTGGACAACCAGGCTTGAGGAGCCTCTGGGGTGGTCTTGAAAACTGCAATTTTCAGAGAATCACAGATTGCTTTCATTTGCAGGGCACCTTATAGCTGATCTCATTCCATCCCCTGACATGGGCAGGGACACCTTCTGCTATGCCAGGTTGCTCAGAGCCCAGCCTGTGCCAGGGACACACCATTCCCACAGTGGAGAAATTCTCTCCAATACCCCATCTAACCCTGCTGTCTTTAAGTGTAAAGCCATTCCCCTTGTCCTGTTCCCCCCAGCCCTGGTACAGGGTCAGCACAGCCAGTGCAGACAGTGGTCACCACTCCCTGCCAGTGGAGAAGACCATCCTGGGAGGGACCATCTGCCAAAACATCTGTATTTCTACAAATGACCAAGGTGGGGTTCCTTCATAAGCCATGGAGAGCCAGCAAGGAGAGCCCTCACTGCAATTCTCAGTTGGTTAAAACTTGGTTGTAATAATGCCAAGGTCATGGGTTCAATCCCCTGTGTGGGCCACTGACTTAAGAGTTGGACTCGATGATCCTTGTGGGTCCCTTCCAACTCAGAATAGTCTGGGATTCTGTAATTCATCTCATTTTAATACTGAGTGTCTAAACTGAATCAGGGAAATCACATCTCAAACTATCTATTCCTCCCTTTTGTCTATAAAAAGAGATCGGGTTGCCTGGACTGAATTTTAGAGATCTACCTGTTAGACTGCTAAATAATGTCCCATGAATCTCATCTTTTTGCACTTGCTAGATGGTAAAAATGATAAAAGCTTTAGTCTCCTATCAAAAAATCATGAGACACACAGTTCCTATGGCTGACACCTCTTCAGCAGGCAAAAAAAGTGGCCAGCACAAGGGAACACCATGATATTTTTCTGCAGTAGATAAGTGGGGTGGTTTGGGTTTTAATGGTCACAGTTTTCTGCATTTCCTGCTTAAAAATCCTAGAGCAAATTTTACATTATAAAAATGAAAGAAAACCCATGCTTTGGAATAATATAGTGCAAGTTCCAGAAAGGGAATTAAGCATGTGTGCAGCATTAAACATGTGAGCTGGTCAATCTGGTTCCCACAGCTGGTGTGGACTGTTGTCCAAAGATGTAACAGTCCCTCAGGAACAATCCAGAGATTCTAAAATCAGTAAAAAAAAAAGAAAAATAAAATTAATTTTTCAATAAAGCATTGATATTTCCAAATATCAATGGGTATTGGCTGTGGCACTGAGCCTGGGGCAGCTGATAATTCTCCCTTTTTTTTTCTTTTTCTTGGCATCTCAGGTGGATTTTGAGCTTGAGTGGAGCTCTGTACAACCCCAGCAATGCTGCTGCCTGAACCAGAGGGACAGACTTTTGAACCAAATCCACCTTTGCTGCATGATGGGATGCAGCCCAGGACAGCCCTGCTGCTGGCAGGAGCTGGTTTGACTCAAACACCAGCTCTGAGGCACTGATTTACCCACCCAAATGATTCAGCCTTTGCTTTGTCAACTTTGCCATCTGCCTGTTTCTCTGTCATCTGTCCAAATGGAAGGCACAGCCCCACAGGACACCATCTCCTTCCAGACACTCCCACCAGCAATGCAAAGGGTTGCCACAGGGAGTGCACTCTATTCCCACTTGGATTTGTCTGTGTTTTGCCATGGAAAGTCATTATGACCCCCAGTGGTCTCCAGTGTGGCTAGAAAAGTGAAGTGATACATTTTCCACTTGGCTGTCAATCAGCAGTGGCCTCGAAAACAGCTCTCAGGCTGCTCTCCAGTCCTGTTGGGTGGTCCAGGAGCTCAGAGATCATACTCAGGGATGAGGATGAGTTTCATCCATGCCTGAATCCACATTTGAGGTTTTACAAGCTGCAAAAGGCATGGCAGGTTTCCTCTAGCAAGGGACATCCAGAATAAATGCATGACACTGGCCTGCAGAGGGACCATCAGGTGTCTTTGTGATCACAGAATCCTGGAATCATCTAAGCTGGAAAAGACATCTAAATCATCGAGTCCAACCCAGGCAAGCAGCAAGAGAAAGAAAGATGTCATGTGCTGGCTGTAGGATGGGTAGTGGAGTCCACTGGTGCTGTGTGGAATGCTGAGAGTCTCGCTGGAAAGGCAGGGAAATAATTCCTCCATTGAATGGAACATCTTAATTGGTGTCTGCCAAGGGAATCCTTCAGAAGTGCGATCCGGTGTCAGCGGGATGGGAGCTGAGAAGGTCCCGGCTGCCACCTAGTGGAGTCGGGATGTGTCTTTAAACTTAAATAAATAGTACTTAGGGGAATAAATCTAATCCGTAATATGTAGGTTAAATAGCCTCCTGACCTGAGAAAAAGACATAAAAAATAAAGTAGCCTTGACACCTCATTGGAATCAGAGGAAAGGGGATAAAAGAACAGAGGATAAAGGAACCTCTTGCCACTGTCTCTGGAACAGTTTGTAACCTCTCTCACATCAACGGAAAACCACTCAGGGGTTTGCACATCCAATAGAAGGAAATTCGGGCTGTTTTCAAAATAATCTGATTGTATTTAATTCCCCCACCCCAACTGGTTTTCTACCGTGTGCACTTTGCAGCACAACTGTCCCTTTTTGCTAGGAAAGGTGACCGATGTTTTCAGTGAAAATTCACTTTACAGCTTTCTTTTCAATACTTTGCTCATCCTGTCTCTCACTGATGGTGGTCAAATCTCACACCCAGGGAAGAGTAAAGGGTTACGGTGGGCACATACTCTGCTTCCCTGAGAACCTCGGAGACTCCAACCCACCTGTGGCTCGGGCATTTTCCGCATTTTCCATTAATTTCTCCAGCCTTATCTTCAACCCACACAAACTTTCCATGCCTTGGAAGGAATTCAGTGTTGCACAGGGAACTTCTCAAGGAAGAAGCCTCTCACCTCCACACCAACATGGCTCATTTTCCTTTAATATGTTTTCATTTTACCTTATGAGATTTTACCTTGTCTTTGCAGACCCCACTGGATAAGAAAGCATAATTAACACAGCATAAACAGAATATCAAGCTGATTTGGACTCAATGGTCTGGTTTACACCCTGATATCTGATTTGTAGAGAGATGGAGAAAATCCTTAGCCTGTTAATGCATTTGGTGTGGATTAGGTGAGGATATTTCTCTAGTTTCTAAAATCACTTCAAATCATCAGAAATGAATGTTATTACCCAAAAGAGATCTTTCTGCAATTTTCTGTAGGCATAGTCCATTGGATTGAGGGGTTTTATCTGGCTGGAAACCAAAGTGAGTTATTAAATAAAGCTTGTGCCTGAGCAGAGGAGGGCAGGCACCACCTCATAGAATCATAGAATGGATTGGGTTGGAAAAGACCTCCGAGATCATCAAGTCCAACCCTTGGGCCAACTCCACTCCCTTTACCACATCATGGCACTCAGTGCCACGGCCAAGCTCACTTGAAAAACCTCCAGGGATGGGGAATCCACCCCCTCTCTGGGCAGCCCATNACCTCCAAAATCTGATTTAGCTACAACAGCTGGAGGTGAGGCCCATTCCCAGTTTAATGGGGTGGTTTTAGCTCTTTCTCCTGATCATGGGGGAACCACAGAATGGTTTGGGTTAGAAGAGAACTTCAAGATGATCTAGTTCCAACTCCCCTGCCATGGGCAGGGACAGTTTCCACCAGCTCTGTACATGCCCAGCTGGGGTCCAGATAAAATGCTCTGGCAAGTTAAATGAAGGAAATAAAGAAACAGAGATTCATTGCAGACATTTGTGTGCACAGTGACTAATTAAGGATTTATTGTATGTGTTCCTGTCTCTTCAAGAAAAGCATTTACTGTGCACTTTGACACAGCAGTTGTGTTCAATCACATATGAAGTGACAGGAAAATCCTATTGCTCCATAAAACAGCAAATAATATTTTACCATTCTTTTCCTATACTGCTAAATTTTAACACAAATTAATAATTGATAGCATTTGCACCAAAATATGGTAGAAGGAAACATTCAAGTCATTTCATTTATGTCACAAATTATAAACATGTTGTGTTTTTATTTGCGACTAAACAATATTAAGTTCTGAAAGCACAAAAATCATGAAATATTCACACCAACTGCAATTCTTTATTTAAGCTCTTTGGTGATAGGATTTTCATAGTGTGCTGTAAAATTATTTTCACTAACCAGAAATCTCCCCAGCATTCCGATGTATTTTGCACTAGGCAGGATCTGATTAAAACCTTTGCTCTTTAGGGATAGTTGCACAACTTACACCTTAAGGATACCATATTAATATCCTAATTTAATGATACAAGAGCACAATTCAGGGATAGGGTAGATGTAATTGTCTCTCTCGCCATCAAAACTGAGGTGGATTATGTGTGTCTGATCTCAGTTTCAATTTCCAGACCTCTCCCTGATCCGCAGGGAACAGCACACTTATAATTAAAATATGTTCCAGGCTTGTTCCCAATCCATTAGAGACAGACAGTGACATCCTTCTTTTCCTACAGATACAAACAGGCAACACAGAAGATTTGGGGTCTTACATGGAAGGATTTCAGGTACAAATTGGCTCAGAAAACAAGATTTGCCAGTGGAGTTTTTATTAGAATAATCAATCTAAAACTTGCTGAATACTTTGGGACTTGTAATACTTTTATATGTTCTCTTCTCTATAAGGTCAATGTCATTATCACTGTGGGACATCCCTTGGTAGAAGTACCACGTGTTTACTGTATTAGAGCTTGAATCATAATTCAAATAAAGCAAAACACTGAGAATTCACTGAAATCTGGAAGTATTTCATGAAGTAAAAACAATAATAGTAAGCTTGACTTGACGGCAGACCAAGTCAGAAGAAACACAAGATTCACTGATAGTCATTATATTTAATTTTGTTAATATAAAATGTAAAATATATACTTTTAGTAGGAGACACTTCACCCTTGCTATCAATTGCCAATGAGGTTATTAATAGTTCTAACAAGTGGGGAAGCTTGTAGGGCACTAAGTTGGACAGGAAAAAACTGTTTATAAAGGTGACTTTGACTGAGGAAAGATAAAAAAATGAGGAAAAAAGTGCAGAAAAGCCTAACAAAAAATGTTACCGTAATGTGTGATATAGAAGAAAGTACTCCCAGAAATGCATGTGCTATTTCCATCCAAAAAGATAATTGGAAGATGGGGCCATGCAATGCTGCCAAATATATTGCTTATTTTTAAGTATCTGGCAGGTGTTTTTGAGCACAGGAGGAGAAAAGTTAACCAATGTCATACAATTAGTTGTGATATGACACTAAGTGACTTAATTTGCACATAAGCTGCCAGAAACCTGCCAGTAACACCTAAACCTGATCTTTTTTCTCCCCTCTGCAGCCTGCAGTGAGTGAGATCAGCTCAAGCCTTCGTGCCTGGAAGCTCAATTTTATTCTGTCTTTCCTCACTGCCCTGTAAACTCTGTAGCAATTTGCAGACATAGAATCATAGAATCATAGAATGGATTGGGTTGGAAAAGACCTCCCAGATCATCAAGTCCAACCCTTGGGCCAACTCCAGTCCCTTTACCACATCATGGCACTCAGTGCCACGGCCAAGCTCACTTGAAAAACCTCCAGGGATGGGGAATCCACCCCCTCTCTGGGCAGCCCATTCCAATCCCTGAGCACTCTCTNGAGGGGCCCAGAACTCAACACAACACTCAAGGTGTGGCCTCCCCAAGGCAGAGTCCAGGGGAAGGCTCACTGCCCTGGGCCTGCTGGCCACGCTATTCTGTGATCACCTTGGAATGATTCCCTATTTAAGCTCAGTTTTCCATTGCTCTGGCCCTGCTCCAAGTGAAAGTAAATCACACTTAGCCACATTTATTCTGCAAAGGTTAAGGAGTTTCTGCTGCTCACTCTTTTCATACCTGCTTTATCAAACCTTGCATGTGACAAACAAGAACTTGTACAAGGGTTAAGCTCAGTGTAAGTTATCTAAATTCACTCTTGAAAAACTACCTTGCTTAAGTTTTAAAATTCTATTTAACTCTTTACATTAAAATTTAATTTGCTGAAAACATAATGTAACCCAAACATCCATGCCATGTATTGTCATAACTGATATTAATATTATAATTAATAATTAAAGTAATTTCTTCTGATTTGAACCATTTCTGTTTCCAGTTTCAGATTTTTCCTAGGAAACTATTCTCCCTGAAGTAGCTGTTTATTTCAGGAGGGAATGAAATGAAAATTCCTGTCTCTGTTCATGTTAGAAAAAGCTGAGTAGAAGAGGACAAAGAGCCAATGGGTACCAGCCTTGTTTAGGTGCCAGTGGGTGCCACAGGTACTATAATGCAGCCAAATTATTGTGCCTGTTATGTTTATGCAGGGTCAATGGCCATTGACTCTGCATAAACATAATATTATTGATGCAGAGGGATTTGGAGCCAATCCCTTAACTCAGGCTGCTATAAAAGCAGAGAATAAGAGCCCTGGGAAGTGCTTGTATTCATGTGCCTTCATATCTGTTACTAACCTGTCCATTAAATACCAGAGTTATCATGGAAACACCATTTCCAAACCGCAGGATTTAATTACAAGCCAGAAAATCCATTTGATACAGTCGAGACTTACAAGAGTCTTAATATGACACTTTTTATCACTGCTAGAGACATGGAGATCAGAAAATGCCATCACACATTCAGAACTCAGCTGAGCCAGACAATCTGTTCAGCAGAAGAAATAATTGCGTTTGGGTTTTATTGCTTTTTCTTTTATCTTCCACTTAAGGGGCACGATGGTCTTTAGAGTAAATTAGACATTTTTCACAATTAATTACACCCCAACAGAAATGCAGCAGCTGTAGGAAATTTTCAATCTCAACATATATGGGTAGAGATGGGTAAAATTTTGATGTCTTTCTTGAGTTCTTCCTCTGGGCTTTGTTCTGATAGAGACCATGATCTTTTGGAGACAGAAAAACATCCATCTCCTGCAGAGAAGTCTTACCCAACTGCCCCAACACTTGTGTTGACTGGTAATGCCACTTTTCCATGTCAGCTGGATGCTCTGTGACACTGAGAGCCATGTGAAGGCACCTCTCTTACTTTCCCACTCAGCTCACTTTGAAGTCATTGAAGGCATTGCTGTAATTTTCACAGGTGGAAGAACAACAAGGAGAAAAGCACTTTATTTAATTGGAAGAGGAAGATGCCTCCTTGGCAGTCAGAATTTACACACAAAATAGGTGACCTAACATTCCACTTGCATCCAGGTAATTACAGACAACTTGAAAGTTATAGAATCATAGAATGGATTGGGTTGGAAAAGACCTCCCAGATCATCAAGTCCAACCCTTGGGCCAACTCCAGTCCCTTTACCAGATCATGGCACTCAGTGCCACGGCCAAGCTCAGCTGAAAAACCTCCAGGGATGGGGAATCCACCCCCTCTCTGGGCAGCCCATTCCAATCCCTGAGCACTCTCTCTGCAAAGAAGTTTTTTCTGCTCTCCAACTTCAATTTCCCCTGGCAGAGCTTGAGCCCCCCGTGCCCCCTTGTCCTATTGCTGAGTGCCTGGGAGAAGAGACCAACCCCCACCTGGCCACAACTTCCCTTCAGGCACTTCCAGACAGTGCTGAGGTCACCTCTGAGCCTCCTCTTCTCCAGCACAAACACCCCCAGCTCCCTCAGCCTCTCCCCACAGCACTTGTGCTCCACTCCCTTCTCCAGCCTCCTTGCTCTTCTCTGGCCCCGCTCCAGCCCCTCAATCTCTTGCCTCACCTCAGGGGCCCAGAACTCAACCCAACACTCAAGGTGTGGCCTCCCCAAGGCAGAGGCCAGGGGAAGGCTCACTGCCCTGGGCCTGCTGGCCATGCTACTTTGGATCCAGGCCAGGATGCCATTGGCCTTCTTGGCCAGCTGGGCACACTCTTGGCTCCTCTTGAGCTTCCTGTCCCTCAATCCCCCCAGGTCCCTTTCTGCCTGGCTGCTCTCCAGCCACTCTGTCCCCAGCCATCTATGCCATCTAGTATTTTTATGTAAAAGGAAAGGAAAAAGAAAAGCACGACTATTTTTCTCTATTATGACTTCTGCTATTTAATTAGTCTTGGCAGGTCCCTGAAATGTTCAGAAGAGCAGGGTAAAAGTGTCTTGGTGTAACGTCCTCACTAGCTGGCACAGTGTAGCTCTCTTCACTCCTTTCCAAACCCTGATGTTCCCACCAAAGAGGTTCATTGATCCATTAATGTACAGGCTACAACCACCACTGTGGAAAAAAAAACAAACAAAATCAAACCAAACCAACCCAACCAACCAAAGAAACAAAAAAGACCCCGCCCTCAAGCACAAACACAGGGAACACAAGTTTATTTTCAAGCTCCTGAATGTTTTACAACACTGGAGAGCAAAAACAGTCACGGGTAAGAAAATACTTGGCAATATCCCTAGAACTCTCCTTGTCTCTCTGTCAAAGGTCTCATTCTCTTTCTGTGCAAAAGTTGGTTTTCCTTATTAAATTCCTCACAAAGAGCAGTTATTCCTGAGTGATTATCTCATGGAGCCTTGGTCTTCCCAGTGCCTCTACTTTGGCTTCTTGATTATCAGAAATATTCTAAACTGCAGCTATTGAAATAACATCAGAGCATGAGAGCAGTTGGGGGTTTTGGGGGGACCTTCAAATCTTTTTTTGCTACTAAAGAGACAATATAAACAGACAGCCTAAGTGGACATTTTTAGCCATTTTGTTGCAGTTCAGCAAGAAGTTTGGCTCCTTATTTCCGTGTTTGCTGAATCAAAACAAGGAGCAAAGCTTGAATGAGCTGAGTAGAGTCCAGCTCCCGTTGCATGAGGATTGAATTCCAGTTTCTAGAGCTAAAGGCCACTCCTGGTGTCCATTCCCTGGGCACTTTATTCTGTATGTTTATCAGTGAAAGCATAGAAGTGAACCACTGTAAGTGATTTGTGTGTTTGCTGTGATGCAGAGTGTACTGATGAGAGGGTTATTTTGTGTTTAGAAGGCCAGTCAGTGTTAAATCTGTCACTGCAATGTTTGTCCCATGGGCAAACTGCTGTAGAAGTGGAACCTCCTCCTATTTGCTCAGTGTAAACTGCAATCATTGTATTTCTTGGGGGTTTTGTTTATTTTTTGTTTTGTGAGGGTTTTTTTCCTTAACCAGGCTTTTACATGTGATTGCTCCACATCCTGAGACCATCTTCAGCACACAGATGTGGTCATTTTTACTCCAGAGCTGGATGGCACAGTCCATCTTGTCCTCCTCCACACTGGCACAAGTCCATATCTCTTCCCATGCCACCGCCGGCCAATTTCTGTTTGCACCTCAAAAACAAAGCAGAAAGATATTTTGTGGTTAAATACTGCTTGGGAGCAGACCAGTGAGAGAGAGGCAAGACAGGAACAGTGGCTAGAGAAGAATAAAGTTTTTTGACACCTCAGTCCAAGTATTTGCCTTTCTAGCTGACAGAGAACAGTAGGATCCTCCAGTTCTGTCTGGTCTGTCTCAGCATGATCGTCTTTCTGCACTGATGAAAACTCCTTGTGTGGCAGGCTCAGAGTTGCCTCCCATGCTGATGAAGGTAAATGAACCCCCCTTTTCCTCTCAGGAGTTAAGGACATATTTTATTTAGTGATAGGACAAGGGGAAATGGCTGTAAACTGAGAGAGCAGATTTTGTATTTTACTGAGAAACTCTTTAGGCACAGGTTGCCCAGAGAACCTGTGGCTGTGCCATCCCTGGAAGTATCCAAGGCCAGGTTGGACACTTGGAGCAACCTGGGCTGGTGGAAGGTGTCCCTGCCCATGGCAGGGGATGGAATAAGATGATCTTTAAGGTCCCTGCCAACCTAACCATTCTATGATTCTGTGTGAGCCCCTCCAGTTCTGTGTTCCTGCTTGATGACTATGGGCACAACATCCAAAGCTAATTATTACAGCTGTCACACAATTAAATAAAGGGGGGAAAAAAGAGTCCCACTTGCATTTTTAACTTACCTAGTTTCAATTTCTACCCTGTGGCACTCAGTCCACCTTCTCTACTGCACTGGAAGGTCTATCAACACCACGCCTGAGTTCTCTAACTCCAGCACTGTAAAACATGCTCTCCACAACTAGAATATTTTCTCAGCATTTATTTTTTTTTTAATCTTCTCCCCTTGTTAAAATAATCCTTTGACAATTTATTCTACTCATGGTCTCACCGATGTCGCCCACACAATTAAACATATTTACTCCACCCTGCCTGCTCTTCCTCAGTTGCTAAGGGCTGTTGTCTTGTTTCCATCTGCTTCTAGAAAAAACATAATCTGCAGCAAGTTTCTTAACCAATTTGTGGCTGAGAAATCGTTCTGCTTTGCTATTTAAGATGATGAGGGGAAAGCCAGCAGCTCTCAGGAGACATTTGCTTTCTGTTGTGACAGTTCTTTATGTCAGGTATCGGAATGTTCACAGAAACACAGAGTGGGTCCAGATCACCCCCTAAAACCTGAGTCCTCGTAAAACTGGGCCTGCCCAGATGTTTCATAGGAAAGAAATTTCTAAATTGAAGGGCTGTGTGTCTTGAATGTCAGGCTGAATGTAAAGCTGTGGTTAGCTGTGCATAGTTCGAAGGGATTAGGATTGTTAATAGACTAATGAGAGAATAGTCAATAATTCACAGACATATAGACAGTATAGAAAATAATTTATAGCCATTAACTCAAACAAAATGCTAAGTGTTAATATATTTGAAAATATTTGATTTCATATTTCAGAAATATGCTTAAGTTCTGCCAGGGCAAATTGAAGTTGGAGAGCAGAAAAAACTTCTTTGCAGAGAGAGTGCTCAGGCATTGGAATGGGCTGCCCAGAGAGGGGGTGGATTCCCCATCCCTGGAGGTTTTTCAAGTGAGCTTGGCTGTGGCACTGAGTGCCATGATCTGGTAAAGGGACTGGAGCTGGACCGAGGGCTGGACTTGATGATCTCAGAGGTCTTTTCCAACCTAATCCATTATATCATTCTATGATTCTATAAATTTCTGATGAAATTCAGGAATTCTGGACCACGACACCTGTAGATGATTAAATACTGTTTGAAAGCCTAATTAGCCCCAGATTTTAAACTTAGAAAATGAAGATTTAGTAAATACAGTCCAGGGAGTCTGGAGGGATTAGAGACACAATTCACCTCCTAAACACACCTTTGACACTCCAGGGGATGCTCTTTGTGGGGAGGGAGGATATTTATGGAACAGGACTCTCCCTTTTAGGAGCTGCAGGTCGAGTCTTGGTGCAATCTGAAACTGAATCCCAGTTATACCCTAAAATAGTTCCCTCAGCTACCCTGGAGTCAGAGGAGAAAAGGAAATTCCAGAATGTCAACATATTCTAAAACAAGGAGGATAAACTTTCATGTTTACTACGTAACTCATTTAAGATTCATTCTTATCACAACATCTAGACCATAGAAATGGATGTGGATACTATGATAAATGGAATTATTCCTGCCCCATCTACAGTAAAATTGTGAATTATATATTCTAAATAGAAAAACCAGTTTGTCAACTTGAAGAAATACTGAAAATCTTCACAAGCATAAGAAAAATGCTGAAAAAAATAATATTTCATTATTGGTAAAACAGCATAAATTTTAATTCTGATTTAATCATAGACCTTTAGTGGATGGAGATCTCTCTGTATCACTGCAGCAGTTTGAATTTTCACATCTGGACCTAGCAAAGGATTTCCAAGCCCTGCTATAGGACAAAAATATGAAGAAAGGAAAAAATTATTTGATGGATAGAAAAATAGTAATAGTTCGTTTCTCCACTAGATGGCTTCATTCCCATGGAGATAATTGAAATTTATCGACTGATTCCCGTGTCCACGGAAAATGCCGAGAAACTGAAAGATCTGATTGTAAGAAACTGATTTTATGTTTCCCAATGAAAGTGCTGCTGTAGAGGATATAATTTCCTTACCTCTTGGTTCAGGAAACAGTAGAGAACTGCTACAATAAAGCCCTGAAAAAGACCAGAGAAAAAAAGTTTTGAATGTTAATGCAGTTTGAAAAAGCCTTTTCATTACCTGCCTTCATGAAGGTGCTGTTTGTGTGAATTAATGAGGTGGGAGGATTGCTATAAACTGAAAGACTCTTTCTGTGTCTCCAATTAAGCTGAACAGCCCATAAACACCTGGTTAGTGGCATTTCATCAAAGTCAATAAAATGATATGAATTCACAAGGGCAGATGATGGGATTATGTGGCAATTGAAGTTCTCCCATGACATTCATACAGATGTATAGTCCATTTTCCAGCCAAAAACTGATTCTTTGCACACTATAACTCAGAAAGGAAACATAGGCTTGAGAAGGAGATCCATGGATGGAGCTCACACAGCTTTCCAGTCAAATTCCATGTCCTTGCAGTGTATCAGATGAGATCAAATTCCTGGCTATTGAATCTGTTACAATTCTGAACTGAGATAAACCCAAGACATTCCTAGGAGGTCAAAGGACCTACATGACCAGATACCAGCTGAACACCTCACCCTTTTATTCATTAACTTAATTCATTAAATTGTTCATTAACTGGATGGAAGTCCTCTCCCTGTGCAGAGGGCCAGGATCAAGGTGGGCAAGGTCTACTGGACAGGATTGAAGCAACGGATTCAGCCCTCCAGAGGACTCAACCAGCCCAGCAGCTGGATTTTTGGTGGTTCTCACTGACAAATGATGCCATGCAGGTGTTTAGGGAGAGAGATGTTCCTTGGGAGGTTTGGTGGGACTCCCACAGCTGCTTCTTGGACACTCTGAGGTGCAGCACAAGGAGAGGGAGGGAAGCAAAGGGTAGTTGGGTGTTGCCTGACTCATGACTCCTGGAGCCAAACCACCTGGGGACTTGTCAAAGCAGTCCCAGGAGTTGTTCTGGTTGGCACCAAACTCCTTGATCTCTCCATGCCCTGTGTGCCAATTCAGGGCAGTTTGGGGCATCCACAAAATATTTTGCAGGGGGGAAACTCATGTGGCATTGCTCTGGACAGAACCCTGTGTGAGGCTGGTACCTGCCCCAGGCACTGTTCCATGGTTATGTTTGCTTATCAGTTTATCCTTTGCCAAAAAATTAATGAGGGGGCTGGACCCACAGCTTCAACTGCCTCTGGATTATTGAACATCAGCCCAAATCAGCTTGTTGGTGAAGTCAGGGAAGGTGTGAGGACTAGTACTGGGAGCAAAGATTTCCCACCCAATCTACACATTTATCTGAAAGCCTTGGCCTTGTATTTACAAACTGCAACTCTGCAGTCAAGCCTAAAGCCAGGTAGGATGAAGGACACATCTTCAGGGATTGTAACCCAGCAGAGAACCAGGAACTCAGGGAGGAGACACTGGTTTGGGGATCCAGTGATTTTTTTTGTGCAACACAAGCTGTCCTGTGGACAAAAAGATTAAATTAGCAAAACTGCTAAGAAGGAACTGAAGCCTCTGTGGTGACTTTACCTGAAAAGATCCAATGCAGAGCTCCAAGTAGAGCCGAACCCCCAGGCTGGTGTATTCCGGGAGGAAGTTGAAGACAATATAATGGGTTCCAAATAATGGAATTAGAAGCAGAGTTGCCCTCGAGAGACGCCTGGCACAGGACAGGAGAAGAAGGAAGGGAATATTATTTCCCTGAATAAAGACTAATGCACAAAGTATGGCACAGTACTGAACAGGAGTTAAAAAACCACTTTTATATATATACATATATATCTATATAGATATATATATGAAATAGAAATATACAGACTCCCTCTATAGTTCTGATACAGGAAAAGGCAACTATAGAGGATAATTTATCCTATCCTAAATTAGACACCTAATGCAGGTTCAATTAATGGTTTTCTTGTCTTCCCATTGATTTTAATTGGAAGGCAGACGTCTGAACTGGCCTGAATATATCATGCTGGCCAGTATTAGGTAAATTGAGTTTCATCTTTTGACTAGTTTCCCTGGGAATGGGATGAAGTTAGGAATTTCTAAAATTTAATGCCAATTAAATAAAGCCTGTGACACTGAACGAGTGCTTCTCTATTTCAAAATGAAAAGTTTTTATTATGAAAATAATTGATTTATAAAAAATATTCCACACACTACCTGTATTGAGA
Organism: Sakesphorus luctuosus; assembly: GCA_013396695.1. Lineage (NCBI taxonomy): Eukaryota > Metazoa > Chordata > Aves > Passeriformes > Thamnophilidae > Sakesphorus > Sakesphorus luctuosus. Next base: position 185,083 of record VWZD01001278.1, read on the forward strand.
AGAGTTATTGAAGTTGATTTGTCTGGGGTCTAGTTTTTTCAGCAAAATTCTGATGATGTTGATAAATAGGACAAAATTGACCTGTTCACAATATTTGGTGGAGAGGGGAAGAAAAGGAAAAGGTTAACATCTGATGTAAAACTTTGCAATGAAAATCTGGGCTTTTTTAAAAAAATATTTATTTTTTATTTCAGTTGTAATTTGTGCCATTTCAATGGGATCAGTGTATGTTATTAATGTTATTCCTATTGGCAGCATTTGAGTATCTAAATAAGTTGCATTCCTTCTTAAAGAATTGGCTGGAGATGAAAACTTGAAGAATTGACTTTGTTAAACAAAGCGTTTTCATCAGTAACTTGTGTGACTCTTTTATTTTTGTAGCTCATATCAGCTGGAATTTCTTCTTAGATGGCTTTTTGCTGATCTCTTTAGATATTGTTATTGGAATTAACTGACTAAATATCTCTACAATGAGATATCTCCATCTGAGCTCATCACCCTGCTCTGTCTTTGCCAGCAGTGGAGACCTCAGCAGAGCCTCAGGTGGAGTTGGGGACGACTCATCTCCTCCCAAAGTAGACACTTATTTTAAGTCAGATGCCAAATTCACATATTTCTCTCTGTTGACTCTGAAGGAGTCCCTGAGGAGCATCAGCTCACTCCAAAGCTAGCTGGGGTCAAGCCTAACCTGCACATCAAATTTTCTACAACTGCAGTTTGGCACAGCTTTATCCAAAGTCTGGGAGGCTGCTCAGTTTCCCACCACCAGAGAGATTCTCCCTGTGCATTTCTTCTCCCTGTGCATCTTCTTTAGGTGAGGCAGAATGCTTCATTTTGCCTAAGAATGTCCTCTTCTTACCAGAAGGTCTCATCTCATTTTATCCATCAGTGCTTCTTTGTGTACATTCCATGACTACAAACCCTTGACTTCTGATGTGGGTGTCAGAAGGGGGGAAATAATGGAAGTAGAAGGAAGTGCAACAAACAACTTATTGAGCCATGACCAGAACTCACCTTGAGATTCTCTATTCACATTATTTGTGTCTATCTTTAAGGTCCCTTCCAACTCAAACCATTCTCATTTGCATGCATCTGTCCTCCAGTTAAATTAAGCTTTTAATAGCTGGCCCTAAGGTCTAGTAGCTGCTTTCTCAATCACTTCTTGGGTTTAATGACATGTGGGAGTAATTATATATGATAATCACTTAAGGCCCATCAGTTTGTCCAGTAAATGTCAGGCTCAGGAGTTATTACCCCTGTTATCAGCTGTGAACAGAAACCTCCCGACCTTGAAAGTTTGTGTTAAAATTTATGGCTGATTCTGAGGATTCATGCTAACATTTTGTTTTCAAATAGTGTAAGGATGGTTTAGCCACTCACTCACTATTAATTTAAACTAAACTGATGATTCTGTGGAGGTTTTAATTTGTTTGAAGGACATTTGCTTTGTAGGGGTGTCAGTTCTCTGCCCCTTTTAAATTTGTATTGTATGTAAGCAAGTTAATACCAGAAATGTTATCATTCCTCTTCTTACATCTCATCAAAGAGTAATCAGATTTTAATTTAAAAGCCTTTTTTTCTTCTAATTAATGTTGATAAACTCAGAAACACCTACCCCCACAGAAATTATAATAGGTCCTTTGATTAGCCACCAGTAAGGAGAGCCTTCATTAATATCCCAGCACCTGTAGAATGGTAAGTTTAGAAAAAGTTGTGCATGTAATCACTGCAATCAATTAAAAATACAATCCAATAATAGAGAATAATGTAGGAAACAATGACTTACGCTGTGTCTTCAAAGTAGAATTTTGCCAAGATCCAGATAAGGGTGAAAAGTGTTGGAAAACCTGTCAGATATTTAAACAAAAATTGGGGTGGTCTGGTTTAATCAATTAATCCACTGAAACTCTGCTGTAATGATACAGATCACTCATTTCAAGAGCTTGAGTTACCCTTTCTGGTCTGTTCATAAAACAGGAATGGTTTTAAACTCACAGGATAAACCTAAAGGGAACTCTGCTGATGCCCAGGATGGAATGAAGAGAGTTCTAGCATTGACTTGTATCAGGCACCACTGGGGAGGTGGAAAGGGACACTGAAGCTCCTTTGCACATGAGACAGGTCTGTCCCAGAGGACTGAATGTGCAACCTCCTGCTAAGATGAGCACAACTCACCTGAAGTTGGGACTTGCATGCAGAGAGCTCTTTAAACCCCAGGTTTATGTGACAAGGGGGCTTTTTGCATGAAAATATATTTAGGAATTGCACTTACCAAACCTCAAAATAATAGTACTATTAGCACTTCACAATACACTCTATCTCAAGCCTGCCTAAAAAGGAAGTTCAAGCCTCCCTAAAACACCAAAGGAGATTTGTCAGGCTTGCCTTAATCTTTGGGAACCAATTGGATTTCCTCCCTCAACCAATCAAAAAAATTCCTCTGGTAAGTGCATTCACCTGTCATAAAGGAGATTTTTGCTTTTTCCTTTGCACACCTTTCTGTAGGCAGCCACTTAGTTTCTGACTTCTGGGTCACAACAAAGCTTTGAACAATGTGATTTATTCCAGATTACACCAGGAAGGACTGGGGGTGCTGCTGTTTCATGCCTGCCCTGTTATTGAGTGGAGGGATCTTCTTTATTCCTACAATTGCCCAATGCAAAAGATGGGCTGTAGCTGTATCAGGACTACAAAAAATCCTGCTATGATTCTTTTGCCTTAACAGGAGCAAATCACATCTAACTTTGGTGTCTGTAATAGTTCCTTAGAGGGGGTTGAATTTTGGTGGGGAGAAGGTTGAAACTGGATCTCTCCCTGTGACTTCCAACATGTACTTAATTTTCCCCTTATTTCACTGACACTTTAATGCTATCCTTTAAAAAACATTGATTGTGCCTCACGTTTATGCATGTGAAACTAAAATCAAAGCAATGCCTAGGTGAGGTAGTTGGGCAGGTTAGATTCCACATCCAGTATTTTTAATGGGATGGATCACAGAATCACAGAGTCATGGAGTGGGTTGGGTTGGAAGGGAACTTGAAGATCATCCAGTGCCAAACCCCTGCCAAGGGCAGGAGCATCTTCCACTCAGCCAGGTTGCTCAAATTCCCATCCAACCTGGCCTTGGACACTTCCAGGGAGAAGGAGACCACAATATCCCTGGGCAACCTGTGCTGGTGCCTTCCCACCCTCACATTAAACTTCCCTCTCCCATCACTCCATGCCCTTGTGAAAAGTCCCCCACCAACCTAATTGTAAGCCCCCTGTAGGTACTGGAAGGTGCTCTAAGGCCTCCCCAGAGTCTTCCCTTCTCCAGGCTGAACAGCCTTGTTTAACACTTTGCCTTTCACTGATTTCATGTAAAAGCCATACTTACCCCAGCCAAAGAGAACAAGCCACCAGAAGTATCTTCTTCCATGAGAAAGGGACGAGAGTAGTAGACAGTTTAGGTAAAGAGCCTCCACCAGCAGCCACATGAAGTTGGTCATCATGAAATAGTGACAGAAAACCACCGAGATCTTGCATTCAGTCTAAGGAACAGGACAGTCACAGTTTAGGCATGGCTTGTGGATACAAGTGTGTGATTTGCATGTGTAGACATCTGTAATTCTGGTTGAGTTCTACAAAGAACAAGATCTCACTGTTTCAGGACATTTACAATGAGAGCTTCAAATGTAACATGGCTTTCTGGGTAGTAAGGCTTTAATCATCACAATACTTTGGAATCTCCACTGTATTTTGCTCTGTATCTCTCTGCTAGAAATACAATTTGGGCTCCCAAGCACGTGGTTTTTCTCACAAATTCACTGCTTTCAGTGTATCTTTGCTGTCAAATCCTTCTTTGACAAAGGCTGAAGGACCCATTTTTCTCCTTATGCTCAGCTCTAATATTTTGTGTGGCCAGGAGCAATGGGGAGGGACCATCCCATAACCCTCTGCTTGAAAACCACATTGCCAAGATTTGTTTCTGCCTGTTGATTGCTTAGTACCTCGAGCGTTTTGTGGTTTACAGATCAGAGTTTCAGTCAGAACAAGAAATCCAACATTTCCAGAAGAATCAGCTTTAAAAGTTGTCCTATGAGGTACTCAGAGATCTTCACTTTCAGGGTTCAGATTATAGAAACAAAACAGTGAAATGACATTCATTTTCCCTGTGTCAAAGTCTAAATTTGATTTAGAGTGCTACAAGATCATAAGTTGATGCTTTCAGAACATAAAAAGTACAAATTTATGGAGGCAAAACATAATGAATACAAGAAATGTGTAATTTTCTTCACCAGGCTAGAAGGAAAAAAAAGAATAAATAGTAAAAAAGAGCCATGAGAAGTGAAACCACTTACAAATGGCATGCACAAACATAAAGTACCACAATATTCTGCTTTGCATGTGCTTACTGTGGAGAAGCTGCAGTGATCAATGCCTTCCTCTTGGAAAAGGACAGCATCCTTAATGAAAATGGCAATAGCTTTTAAGATAAACGTAAAAAAGAGCTGAACGTGGATGTAATTCCTGGGACAGCGAAGCCTCCTGGAAGGAAAGAGGAGTGATCTTTCTCAGCATAACTGGCTTGTGCTGGGAGTAATTAAAACAAGCAATAAGCTCTTCCTTCATAGAATCACAGAATCATAGAATGAATTGGGTTGGAAAAGACCTCCCAGATCATCAAGTCCAACCCTTGGGCCAACTCCAGTCCCTTTACCAGATCATGGCACTCAGTGCCACGGCCAAGCTCACTTGAAAAACCTCCAGGGATGGGGAATCCACCCCCTCTCTGGGCAGCCCATTCCAATCCCTCAGCACTCTCTCTGCAAAGAAGTTTTTTTCTGCTCTCCAACTTCAATTTGCCCTGGCAGAGCTTGAGCCCGTGCCCCCTTGTCCTATTGCTGAGTGCCTGGGAGAAGAGACCAACCCCCAGCTGGCCACAACTTCCCTGATGTGGCACTTCCAGACAGTGCTGAGGTCACCTCTCAGCCTCCTCTTCTCCAGCACAAACACCCCCAGCTCCCTCAGCCTCTCCCCACAGCACTTGTGCTCCACTCCCTTCTCCAGACTCGTTGCTCTTCTCTGGCCCCGCTCCAGCCCCTCAATCTCTTGCCTCAACTCAGGGGCCCAGAACTCAACACAACACTCAAGGTGTGGCCTCCCCAAGGCAGAGTCCAGGGGAAGGCTCACTGCCCTGGGCCTGCTGGCCACGCTACTTTGGATCCAGGCCAGGATCCCATTGGCCTTCTTGGCCACCTGGGCACACTGTTGGCTCCTGTTGAGCTTCCTGTCCCTCAGTCCCCCCAGGTCCCTTTCTGCCTGGCTGCTCTCCAGCCACTCTGTGCCCAGCCTGGAGCGCTGCAGGGCTTGGGGTGGCCAAAGGGCAGGACCTGCACTTGGCCTTGTTGAACTCCATCCCATTGCAATCAGCCCATCTCTCCAGTCTCTCCAGATCCCTCTGCAGAGCCCTCCTGCCTTCCAGCAGGTCGACACTCCCTCCCAACTTGATGTCATCAGCAAATTTGCTGCTGATGGACTCAATCCCCTCATCTAAATCATCAATAAAGATGTTAAACAGGACTGGACTCCAAACAGACCCTGGGGACACCACTGGTGACCGGCCCCCAGCTGGATGCAGCTCCATTCACCAGCACTCTCTGGGCCTGACCCTCCAGCCAGCTCCTAATCCAGGAGAGGGTACACTTGTCCGAGCCATGGGCTACCAGCTTTTCCAGGAGTATATCATGGTACTTCCAAACATAAACACAGGAAGAATATTTTCATCCACTGAGCCCTTTCAGACAGAGAGAGAAACCTCCCTCACATGAAGCAATTCAGCCACAGACTGCATCTCCATCTCCTTCCTTGTTACATGGAGGCCTGAGGATACTTGGTAACTGCCAAATTTATGGAATATGAGATTCCTGAAATTTGGGGTTGTGTTCAGTCCACCTGAGCCAGGCTTTTGGTTGGCGTTATTTTGGGGCCAAGAGAAACCTGCATTTGAGGAATGACCTTTAGTGATCCAATTCAGACCACAGTTAAACCATTCCCCAGAGTGAGCAGGGAGGGATATCCAGACAGTTTTCCAAATGAACAGAGTAGTAATTTCTTAGAAAGATTTTCTATGCCGTATGCCATGGGTAAGTTAAATTGCATTAAATCCCTGTGCAGACAGCCTTATCCCAAATTAAAAGAGTTTTTTCCTAACTTTAGTAAAGTTTCTTTTATGAATTCAGTGAAAGGCTTTAAAACAATTGGGCACATCTACTTTACATTCAGTATGACACATTCACCTTAAATTCTTAGTTAATTAAGTTTAAATTTTGACTGTAATTAAATACAGATTTTTGGGAGAGTTATACAGCCTCAACTTTATGTTTTTACTTGGCCATGAAGATTTTAGCTAATAAGCAAAGAGTTCCCCTAAAGGCTGAATTCCACCCAGCTCCAATAATCTGAGGGTCATCGAATCTCAAAGTTCACTGAGAGTGGGCAGAATTTTATCACTGACCTCAAGTGTCAGCCCCATTGTTAACTCTAACTTTTTCCTCCCCATTGCTACGTCTCTTTATGTCCATTGTTTCTTTCTTTCCCCTCCTTTGGGCTGTTTTGTTTCCCTGAGGTCAGAGTGGATGTCAATAAACGGATCTGTTGGCTTCCAGACATGAACTAGGAACCAACAGAGGTCAAGAAACTTTCCCCAGAGAACCCTGATTCTCACAGCACAATAATAAAACTCCAGACTTTTTTGTTTTGCAGAAATACAAGAAATAAACGAAGATTAATAAAATAAATCCTACGCAGTAGCAAATATTAAATATACATTAAATGATAAAATAAGCTGTTTTTCTCTTGATACTCCAAACCATACCTGAAAATACCTAATAGATGGCTCAGTAAGAAAGAAATCTTACCAAATGTAGCCAAATTCTGAAACTGATTTTAAAATATGTCTTTAGTTATAAATCTTTTAGTAGTAATATATGCAATGCCATGGGAGCATTGATTCAGAATCAAGTTCCTTGTGTATATTCTTATTATTAATATAAAATACCCTGAAGCCACAAAAGGCAAGCACACATAGTTTGTAAAAAAAATCCTTATTCCAGCTAAAGAAAGTAAATTTATCTACTGGTTATTCTGGATCAAAGTGAGTTGCTGAGCTTTGCCAATAGCCAGCCAGGGTTTATTTCCCAGATCTGATTCTCTTTATGACTGCCTTTCTCTGATCACTTTTCATTTCCAGCTTCATTTTAATATTATTAAACCAACATGGCTGGAAATCTTCATTTTTATTCTTCTGGATTTCTATCTATATTGTTTTGTTATGTCTAATGTTTTCTTCTACAGTCTAAGATAAAGAATTCTGTGAAAAGAGCTGAGGTCAGAGGACACCTTTACCTGAAAGCAACAAGAACTGTCACAGCGATGGTGAGTGAGGTGATGGACACGCTGTACCCCACGGTGTAGATGATCTTTATAGTAGAGAAGTAGGATTGCTATGAAAGAACAGAATAGTTTGTCACATAACTTGCAGCTAAATGACAGGGTTTTTACTGATTCTGGCAGCTTTGCTTTGTTTGGTGCTTCCAATCTGTTCACATCCCTGACTGCCTTTTCTTCCCCCTTATAATTTCACAGCAAAACTCAACTTAAATCACTTGTTATGTTTCTTGTGTAAAGCCCCATTCCATAGGTGTGTGGATACAGCCCAGTCTGACACCAAAACTTGTATTGATCAGGGTGTTTTCAAGCTGATTTATAAACCATAAAAACTCAAGCCAGTCTTTCATAAAATCATAGAATCATAGAATGGATTGGGTTGGAAAAGACCTCCGAGATCATCAAGTCCAACCCTTGGTCCAACCCCAGTCCCTTTACCACATCATGGCACTCAGTGCCACGGCCAAGCTCAGGTTAAAACCTCCAGGGATGGGGAATCCACCCCCTCTCTGGGCAGCCCATTCCAATCCCTCAGCACTCTCTCTGCAAAGATGTTTTTTCTGCTCTCCAACTTCCATTTGCCCTGGCAGAGCTTGAGCCTGTGCCCCCTTGTCCTATTGCTGAGTGCCTGGGAGAAGAGACCAACCCCCACCTGGCCACAACTTCCCTTTCATAAAGGCATTGTTAAAAATCATATGCATTTTTATAAATATTGTATTTGATACTATAGTATATTTTATAAGCATTTTTATAAACTGTATTTTATTAATTCTGTATTTTATATTTTTTAATCCTGATGACAGCTGGCTACATGATGAATACAGAATTATTTCGGCCTTTTGCAATGTTTCTCCACTTTCCTACTCTCTGCTTCCTTACTTCCAATTTTGCCATCTATTATTCCTTTCCACTCTTACTTATTGTTTTAATCTGTTGGGGGTTTTGGCTTTTTTCTCCTCTGTTTTTCCTGCTGCCAAACTCAACTCTTACTTGGTCGGAATGTCAATCAAAACCGACTTCAGTTTAAGTCACAGCTCTATCAGACATGATCTCTGAGTGAGGAGAATTTGACTTCCACTATCACACATGGAAGCAGAAAATAGAATGAATGAGCTCTGACTGCAAATCTTTCCCTTCAATCTAACAGGGTCTGTCTCTTGGGTCCCATTTCATTGTTCTTATAACCTAAAATCTTCACAGCTGGGCAGTGCATTGCTACAGTTCACTCAGGGGAAGGGGAGATACTTGTTTGGAGATTTAACTGTAATTCAGGCATTATATTTAAGGGCAGGATTCATTTAATTTGTTTTAGGTGCTTAAAAATGAGCTGCTTAAATATGAGCAGCTGACTTTGTAGTAAAATGAGCAGTGTGAGAGCCTGGCCATGGACTGGACTGCCTAAATGTTGGCACAGTCCTGTTCCTTCTCATTCTGTTTCTTTTCTAGTTAATGAAGAGGGGGAAAGAACCCACAGAAGACAATTAAAAGCATTGAAGGATGACACCTTATTGATCTCTGACAGCAAGAAAAAGGATTTCTCACTACATCTAACTTAGTAAGTGCAGGTCATGGAATCCCTGACTGATCTGCGTTGGAAGGGCCAGTCAGGGCCAGTTAATTCCATTTAATTCCATTTAATTCCAGCTCCTGCTTTAGTGGAATGAAACATTTGGTGCTGAGGACCTCCCACCCCTGTGTGCAGATTTCTGACCATCCACAGTCTAATGCCATGGACTGAACATTTGTTACATGTTGGAGCACACCAGGTACACCCTGATTTTGTATTCCAAGTTAATTTTATCCATAAAACAGGTTATGTTTTCTGAGAACACTCCTCAGTGTAAATGCTGTAGGTGGGGAGAGCCCAAAGATATCCCTGCAAAGTTCCCACCTGATCCACTGGGTAGTGATTAGCCTTGATTTGTACCATAATTTTTTGAGATTGATGAAGTTGTATGATATGGGCACCAGACATAGTGAGATTTTTTGGCTCTTGAATGAAGTGTGAATAGTATATGACTATCCAAATTCCTGGTTATGTGCACAATTCCAGCCAGAGCTCAGAGAAGTTTCTCAGAGCTACAAAGCTTGCCAGCAAGTCTGGATGCAGCACTGCATGAGAAAACTGAAAGCTGTGCTAGGCTGAGCTTAACAGGCAACAAATCAGATAGTAACCCAGAGAACAATCAAATCCTTACATGGATAAACCTACAACTGAGGAGTTTACCTTTAGGTAAAATAATAGAATCATCACAGATTGGCTGGAAGAGACCTTAATAATTATCCATCTCTACTTTGTGCCATGGGCAGGGACACCTCCCACCAGCCCAGGCTGCTCCAAGCCCCATCCAGCCTGGCCTTGGACACTCCCAGGGATGGGGCAGCCACAGCTTCTCTGGGCAACCTGTGCCAGGGCCTGCCCACCCTCACAGGAAAGAGTTTCTTTCTAATATCTGACATAAATCTACCCTCTCTGAAGCTTGTTTTTATCCCAGCAATGTAAGGAAGCAATAAAAGAAGGAAAGAAAGAGAAGAGTTGCATTTCAGTGTGTTTATTTATGCAGAGCAGCAGGTGCTGAGGCTTAGAGGCTGGAAAGGAAGTTGAGTTAAACAGTTATAGCAGTTAGCACAAAAAGTATTGGGAAGAAGCCAAAACATCTCCCCATGATAATATAAACTATGTTTTTCTTATTTTTTAAGGATCGAACATATAACTTCTAGATATCACCAGTTGTGAAAATCTAGCTAAAGAAATATGTTAAATCTGCATTACAGAGATTTAAATTTTGAGACTTTTTTCCCTGTTGAATTAGATATTTTATGCAGGATGAGAAATCCAAACCCCCTCTTGCCCTCAGATATTGCTGAATTTGGAACAGCCATGTTAGAGCAGCACATCAGTGATGCTGTGATGCTACAAATTCATCTTGCTGCCTGATATTACTGAAAGGTCTTCATTCGTGTTTTATTAACATTTTATGATACATCTCTAGTTGTTACATATCTGTGAGCAAGCTCAACAGAACTTCCTGATGGTTTGGAGTTTGCAGCTGGCTTTATTTTTATTACACTCTCACACATGAATAACAAAGCATCCTTAGTTATTTTCCAAAATAAATGGCTAGAGACAAATTGGAATTGCATTCCACACTCAGAAAGAAATTGCAGCTTCAGCTGAGTTTCCCTCTGCAGAGGCTTTCAGGAATAGGAAGGAATCAGCACACCACTCACTTATATTTATGTAACTGAACTTACTTCTTCAAGGGGAATCTCATCTTCCACTGGGCAGGCGACATGGTAGGGAGGGAATGGGTCAGACCAGCCTTTCCTTGTGCAGTTCCTTTTCACTATCCCAGCTGAAAGAGAAGCATTTCATTTTTCCAATGAAAAGCCAAGTCATATGGAAAATAAATCCCAGAAGACCTTTGTCTGGTGCAAAGGTTATACCAGGAGGAGAGGATCAAGTGTGTTGGCATCTCACAGAGTTGGGAGGACTTTGTGTGTGTACATTGAGGTCATCAGATATAAAAGTTTATCTATAGACAAACAATGGGAAGAAGTGAGAGAACCAAGGTGACAGGGATAGAGGTGGGAAGGAATAAGGAATGGATTATATCAGGGGACCAGGAAGTCCATGGGAGAAGACTGGGAAGCAGCGCTCCATCATTCTGCTGTGCACAGCACTCACCCTTCAAACACATCCCTTCTCATTCCCACCTCCCCTGGGGCTCTTTCCTTGTGGATCAGAGGCTGGGATAAGCAGTTCCTTCTATGAGGATAGCTCATTTCCATAAACAGATTTATGAGTGAGATGAAGGATAAATCTGAGCGTCCCACAGCAGGAAATGAATCTGCAGAGATGAAAGGGACTGCCCTTATCCCCCGTTTATAACCAGCATGTGTTTGGTGACGCAGAACTTGGGCTTTGCAGTTTCTTCTCTTGTGGAGCTGCCAAATCCAGGTCTGTCCTGGAAGATGGTTTCCTCCTCGTGGGCTCACAGTTTGTTCCTTGCCACATTCACCCACAGAGCAAGCAGACACAAAGGCATTAGTTTGCAGTTTTGCATTTGACCAAACACATGTGCCACTTCAAGGACTAAGATCTGCTTTGTATCTCCAACCTTGGTCTTAAAGAGCAATCACATTACTCATTCCTCTGCCTTTCATTTCATCCCAAACAAATCAGAGCATAAATCTCAGAAAGCTTCATGTTTAAGTTCTGACCTGGACAACTTCCTTAGGAGCTTCATATAAAACTCGCACAACAGGCTGATCCCAAAGACCACGGAAACCACAGGAATGACTCTTTATTTCAGTAGCTTTTGGATCAGAGCCTCATCACAGACCATAGATAGTACTTAAAATATGAGAAGAACTGCTAAGGTCCCTCAAATCCTCCTTAAAATCTTTGCAGTATTGCTCTGATCTAGCTAGAGAGTGGGAACATGCAGCGTTCTGTCTTCAACCCCACTTCATAGAAATGCTCTTCCACACAATAGAAGGAGCACAACCACGATAGCACCTCACCTGGCTCCTTCATGAAGTGAAAGAGGATGTTTGGGCATGGTAAGGCAAGAGTCTCTCCAGCATCTGCCTCTGGCCAGCACAGTAATTTGTCCCAAGTCCTTTCGCAACCTCAGGCAGAAGGTGAAATATATTTTTAAGTATAATTACATTTGAACAAAATAAAAACCCAAACCTTTTTAAACTTTGCCACTCCACCACTTACATATCTTATAAAAATAGTTGAGCCACAATTTTTATTCTATTATGAGAAATAAACACCCCCAGAGGATTATTTAATCTGCTTTGGTTAGACCCACAATGTAAGACTGGGGTGGGTTTTTGACATAATGCAATAAATGCAAATATATTGTGGAAATGGAGACAGAGTGATTCTGGAAGAAAGATCAGCTCACAGAACTTGTTATGGGATTACCCTGTTTTTAAAGATCAACACACCCTCACGAACATGCAAAGAAGATGCCATGATAGCATCCAGTTGGATAAGGAATAGGACAAGGACACAAGGATTCACTCAGAGAAATTGACTGTTCATATTTGAATGTGAAAAACTGTGGGGAAAAAAAAAAAAAGAGAATTGAAAGGAATGGAAGCAGAGGGAAGAAGAGCTGACAGGACAACAGGTCAATAAATAAATAAATATTGGGAGACAATAAATAAAGCACTCAAACATGCATATTGGCAGCCTGGCTGTGTCCTCACTCTGCCAGTGGGTCATTTCTCCCTCTCTTCACCCCTCACACGTGGATACCTGCTGGTGTGGCATTTCCATGCTTTCCTGGGTCCTCCAGACATTCAGCCTCCTTTTTCTTCAGCTCTGTCACAAAATCACATTCTGGGTGGACATTTCCAGCAACCTACAGGAAGGAGGGGTTTAGATGATTAAAAAGAGAGGGCTGGATCATCAGCCTTTAAGTCTAGACCTTCTTTTGCAGCTAATAAGGTTGTTTTAAGGTCATAAAACACTTCCTTGGGCTTAGCATCCAAAGGACACCACAGTCTCTTCACAACTTGCAGTAGCTTTGAGCAGATCACAGAATCATAGAACAATTAAGGCTGGAAAATGCCTCCAAGACCAAGTCCAAGCAGCACTGTCAGATCCACCCCTAAACCGCGTCCATAAACACCACTTGATGTGTGTGAACCCAGCTGAGCTCTGCCAAAGGCAGTAGAACTCTAACACTTTACATCAGAGCAAAGCATTAGTCAGTATAGATGTCAGAAATGGTAGTTACAGCTCTGCTGGAAAGCTTTTAAGATTCCTCTGGCTATGTTCATTCTCAAAGACCTCTTTGCTAAGGCCTGGCTTTGAGTGCAGGACTCATTTGCTTTTTAATTTGGCTAGACACTTTTAAATCTGACCCCAGAAAGACAGACTGCTCTTGGCCAGGCTCCTTTTCTGCAGGACATGCTGCAGAGCCTGCCTGGGCATAGACAGGCCCCTGCCAACCTCCAAAGAAACACCAGCTTGAAATTGCATGCAATTACATCAAAATTGTCTTCTGAAAGAGTTCTTCACTTTAAAAGGAATTAATGTTCTCTCCCTTCTGCCATCTGTGTTTATTTACACAAGGTGGGAGGCAAAACTCCTTTCTCTGGGAAAAAAAAACCCAACTCTGCACCAAAGCATTTGTTGGTTTGGTATGATGGTGCTTTGATAGCAGGAGCTGTTTAGGTGCTTTAGTTCTTATTTAAACTTGAGCTTATTTGGGCACCAGAAGAGAGTTTGAAGGCACCCAGTGAACCTTGGCCACCAAGGACAAAGTCTGCAGCAGCCTGTTACACACCTCAGGTGCTGTGGATGTGCACAAGGGGCAGGAATATCCGTCTGTGTGTCACAAAGAAAGGAATATGTGCCTTGTCCAACCATAGCCATTGTCCCCAGTCCCAGAAGAAAAGTTGTCATCAGAGACAACTCTGACTTAGCTCTGTGCCCTGGCCACTGGTGCTGGTGTGACCTACTGGTGTGAGTACAGACATAAAAACACAGACACACAACAGAAAATGAGCTCAGGGTGAGACTTGCATGATGAACAGATGGCTGGCATATGGCTCAGTTTGCTTCCACCCAGACAGGATTAATATTCAGGGAATTCTGAAAAGAAATATCTGCCTTCCAGTTCATTCAAAGGGCAGATTGTACCCACTCCAATAAGCTGGTGTTTCCCCTCCATGTTAATGCCCATATCTCATGTTGGCCTGCAGAACATTTGAACTGCATATTGACAAACAACTCGAGGCTCTGAGGCTGCTGAAGAACACTGGATTCATTGCACAACATTTGTTTCTCTGGGGTTTGGACCCTGGTAGTTGAAAATGCCATTTATGCCCTTCAAGAACATCTGCTTCCCATTTGCTGCACTTTCAGGAGGATGTGGCTTTCTTGCCAAATTTACAGGCAGCAGGGCCATGGCTCAGTATAAGGCAGCAATGAAAAGGCTCTCGAGGCTGCCTGAAGTTTGGTGTGTCTGAGAGGAGGGTCACTGTGAGCGGCTGGAGCAGAGGCCACACAGTGCCTTGGTCCAGGAGGTGGAGATCTGATGTGGGGGATGCCTCAGGGATGTCAGCCAGGTCAGTAACAACAAGGAGCCTGGAGAGCCCCTCAGATCAACTAAGATATGGAATGATAGGTGGAATGATAGAAAATTGGCATCTGCCTTGAGAATCTTTATTCACATCTTTTTTTCATGCCAACCTATATTCTTTCCTCCCTTATATTCACCCTGGATAGTGGCAGTGCTGGAAAGCTCCCTAACCACGGTGTGTGACAGCTATTGCACAAAGTAGCTTTATTAGTCAGTAGAAAAAACAGTCAAAACCATTTACTGACAAACCATTTTACAAAATTCTCTTCTTTCAGTGAACTGTGCCCAGAAAAACCTCAGTAGGCAGGAAATGGACCTATTTGCACTGTTCTAAATTATTTCTCCTGGCAAAGAAAACCTTACTAGATCTTGCCTGTCAAAACTCTCTTTGCTCACTGAAATCTTCATGGCAAGAGCAAAGCTCGTTTGGCTTATTCACCAGTCCAGAAAACCTTTTTTTTAATCCTTTTTCTTTCTAAGTCTCCTGACTTGTGAGAACACTTTACCACATGCATCTCAAATAAAAAGATGAGACTGATCAAGTCCCAGGTATTCAAGTTGTTGCCTGGTCCTTCAAGGAAACCCAGCCTTAAGGGATGCTGTCACAGTTTCTGTACAAGTCAGCATTAACCATTGCTTGAACAAGGTCTTCTATGACAGAAAATCAGGCAAAATAAATTAAAAATATTTATTCCACTCCTAGGCTGTGTTCTAGATAGATTCATCTCCCTGGAGCATTTGACTACCTCTAGCAGACCCTCAGTCTATGGAAGCTCAGGGTCAGTTTTTAAAGCCTTTAAAACCTCTACAAAAGCTGAATTCAGCTCTTGCAGAGAAAGTGCATGATCAGTTACACCAACAACAAAACCAGGTGGCTATTTTTGACTATTTTATACTCCAAGGGTTTTACCTATCCTCCTTATAGGAAAATATGCAGCACCTGCTAGGAGATTTTTTATTATACACTAATACAAAAACTTTTTTTTTAATGCATAATCATATAATAACCAATCCAACTTCATAGAAGAAAGTGCTGTTTTTCTTAGGTAAACGGGACAGGATCTTACAGAGATCCTCTGTCATATTTTTAACTATTAGCCTGATATTCTACTTACAAACAATCATACTTATCTACTCCCACTACAGAGAGGTGGAATTTGTCACACAGGTGATACAGAGGAAGCTGTCGCTTCACATCAATAAAAAGTCTTTTCAGTCACCTCATGGTGCTTTGTTTTTCTCACAAAAAAAACCCCCAATCTGGTGTGCCATCCCTACTGAAATATTCCTTCAGAAAAGAGATTCCCAGGAAAGAAGAAGGAATCCAGAAGAAAAGGAAGATCACAAAAGGAAGACGTTGAAAATGTGATTACTCTCAAAATTCCCCAAATTTGAACAGGCCTTTCCTGATGTCTGTGTGATCCTGAAGGCTGGTTTACTACTCATTGTCCAAATCAAAATATCAACAAGACCTCTGGGCTTTTTAATCCTTTAAATATTTCTAACTCTGCCATAAACATCTCTGCTGCTTCCATCTGTTACCTGAAGCATCTCAGCTGCTCAGGTATTAAACAACAGTAAAGTTCCTACAAAAAAAAGATGAAATTGGAACTAATATGACTGTATAATCTGAAATTTAAGGAAACTCTATCAAAACTCTGCTACTCTAATGTAACAGCCCTCCTCCAGTTTTGTCTTGTTACTGTCTTAAAACCTACACACACACACACACACACACACACACACACACACACACAAAGGGAGTTCTGCCAATTCTGTTGGTTCTCTGTAGTGAGTGTGGGATAAGAAAGCAGTGAAATGAATTGATATGAAGATCCTGCAATGTGTGTCCCTTCTGCTGCTGTTCACACTTCTCACAGCATCTTGCCTTGTTTAACTGGACTCCAAGGCAAAGAAAGAGAATAGAGGCTCCTAAAATAAAACAAACAAATAAAGAAAAGAAGCTCTATCTGCCCATCTACTCCAAGAAGGAAATAAACAATTATTGAAACACAATGAAGTAAAAGATTTTTTTTTGTTTGTTTCCATGCAATTACTTACAAGCGCTGCCAGACTCAGGGTGTGCAGAGCACAGTGGAATAAAGCACAAGAGTTCATGTTCCAAAGCAAGAGCCAGATTTCACTTCTTTAGGCTTTCTCAGCATTTTACACCTGCTTTTGGCTTCTCTTTCTGCCCTCAGTTGTGGATTTGAAGCATTTATCTTTTTGCACAGAAGTGACGTAACAGGACAGTGAAGTGGGAAATAAATATTAACAATTCTCTACGCTGGATTCAAGCTTTCCAACTTCTTGACTTTGCTGCATTCTCAGTGACTGGACTGGATGAATTGAGTGATTGATGTTGAGATTATTGGAATCCTGTCCCCTCCTGGCAAGACCCCTGTTTCTTTCTTTAAACCCCCAAAAGTTTTAGGAGCTCTAAATGTTGCTAATCCTGTATTAAAACAACATTGCTGGCGTAAGAGACACTATCTCCTAAGAGCTAATGTTAATTTATTCTGATGAATGTGGTTCCAGTGGATCTGTGTGTGGGTGTTTTTATGGAGCGTAATGACCTTGGTGCTGCACTTTAAAATATATGATCAAAAGCTACTCACAGGCACCTGAAAAAACTTCTGCTGGTTACTTGCTGGGCATTGATCTGAAGGCAAAATTCACAAGGGATTTTTTCCCACTTTTCTTGATCCTTCTGAAAGTTCTGTGTCTAAAACTCAATTCAACTCCTTTAGTCAGATTGTCAAAATGTGTACTCAGCTCATTCAACTCTTCCTCAGCTTCAAGGCAGGGCAGATGAATCCCACTCCCAAAACACCCATTCTCACTCAGAGCTAAATGAAAATCTACTTTATAAGGTTCTGTTGCCTAATTTAATGTCTAGAAGTCACAAGGTTGACTTCAATCCAGTATCAAAGCTCTAGAAATTGCAAATGAACACTCATAAATGTATTTATCATGGGCAAATTCTCCTATTTTTTTCTAATGTCATTTCAGATGTTAAATAATCTCAAGACCTGAAAGATTTCCCTGCAGAGGTGTAACATGGAAAAATCTCAGCCCATAATGCTATATCTACTTTTCCAGTGGGTAAAGTTATGAAAAACCTGGTAAGAGAACTTAAACCTACAGAATCTTAATTCACTATGACACATTTCTTCAAAATAATGGCTGGCAACAGGACCCAGTACTTCCCAGTGCTTTGCTGATTCCCTCCTATGCCAATTTGAGTGAACAACCTGAATAGAATAGGGTTTATTGAGCCTGGAGAAGGCTTTGGGGTGAACTTACTGCAGCTTTCCAGTACCTGAAGGGAGCCACAGGAAAGATGGAGAGGGACCTTTTACAAGAGCATGGAGTGACAGGATGAGGGGAAATGAATTCAAACTGGAATAGAGAAGGTTTAGATTAAATATTGTGAAGAAATTCTTCCCTGTGAGGGTGGGCAGGCCCTGGCACAGATTGCCCAGAGAAGCTGTGGCTGTCCCATCCCTGGGAGTGTCCCAGGCCAAGTTGGACAGTGCTTGGAGCAACCTGGGTTGGTGGAAGGAGTCCCTGCCCATGGCAGGGGGTTGGAACAAGACGATCTTTAAGGTCCCTTCCAAAGAGATCCTACAATAGGATTCTATGAGAAGATATGATTTAAGCTGCTCAAAGTGCTTTTATTGGTAAGACCACAATAGGGACTTTCAGCTGTCTTATTAATATTTAATACCGTTATAATGCTAGGAAATCTAATGAGACTACTGTGACCACTGCTGTCATTGCCAGTTGTCACATTTGGACACATTTCCTCTCCTTTGCTTCCCAAAGAGATTCCAGTTTTAAGAAAACAAATTTGTCTTATCATCCATTGTATTTCCTGTAATATATCAGTTCTATTAAGGGTAAAAGTCTTTAGGCTGTCCCACAAAGGGTCTACTGATCATGCCCCCTACAGCCACTTCAACCAGTGTTTGAAAGTGGATCAGAACAGACTCATTTCAGAGGAGCAACATCTCCCCTTTCATGGGGATGCACTTTTTTGGTCCATGTATTAGGAAAAGAAGTTGCCTATGAATAAGCTCTTGGTGTCCACACCAGAATTTTCCACTTCAGCCACCACATGGGAACCATTCTGTGTGCTTATTGAGGGCTGCTGCAGTCATGCCTATAAAACCCACAAAAGGCATTATTTGCCACTTTTTAAAGTACCAGAGAACAGAGAGAGCCCAATGTAAGACGTTTCACAAGCTTTTCATTTTCCAGGAAGAGTGGGCATTGGTATAGGGGGGTCTTATGCTGAAATCCACCACATGGGAACTCTGATGGCCATGGATCATTTTGGAAAACCTGGCTTTTCTGTATTTTCAGCCTTATTCAGCCAATCTGCAGCACAGACATTCCATTAAAATGAGTTCCTTGCTATTGTGGCTGTTTTGTGCAAATTTCCAGCTGTTCGTGGTTACAGAGAAAGACAAGTCTAAAAGAAAATAATGGCCTTATATGGGTCCTTTTTTAAATTTTGTTTTGTTATTCCACCCAAATGACTATTTTCTTCATTTAAAGAAAAAAATTTCCTCAGTAACTAACAAAACTTTGAGCTGCTCAGTCTCACCATAAAAGCACATCTGAAGGACCAGTTTTCCACAGGCACAAAGTTCTCACTTCCTACCAGTTCTATCCAAATTTTTCAGCCTTGAACACCACCACCACCACCTCTGCAAGTCTGCTCCCACTCTTCTCCTGGGCAGAGGCAGGCACTTAGTAGATCAGTAATTACTACATCTTCTCTCCACTCATCACCTCCATCATCAACACACTCCCTGTTCCATGCAGCTACTCTGCCAAGTTGTCTAGCTGGTGGCATCTTGCCTTCAGGATGGCAGAGCTGCAGAGGAGAGATTGAACATGCAGCAAAAGAGCTGTTTTTCTCCCCACCGGCTCTCTCAAAGGTGAGAGCCTGACATTTTCACAGCTGTCTCAAGGTTCCTCTTGCAGCTTTTTGCACAGTGGTTTTAGTTTGTGTTACCAACTCATGTAGTTTGTAAGATACTGGCTGATTTCACAAGAGCTTGTTGTCTCCTCCCAGCCCTGCCATCCCTGTGTCTGCACTCCCTCCATACACAGAAGAGAATCCCTAAACTTACATGAAACTCCTGGGTTCTTTCTGCCACTTTTTTCCCTCTGCAAGATCCCCTCTATTATCACAGAATCACAGAACGGTTTGGGTTGGAAGGGACCTTAAAGATCATCTCATTCAGAGCTCCAACCAACCTAGCCTTGAACACTTGCAGGGATGGGGCAGTCACAGATTCTCTGGGCAAATTATTGTGGCTACAAGGACATTTACAAATATATAAATCTGCAGTTGAATTGCTCTAGATGGGACTTTGAGCAACCTCGTCTAGTGGAAAGTATCCCTGTCAAAGGCAGGGAGTTGGAACTGGATGAGCTTTAAAGTTCATTCTAACCTAAACCATTCCATGATTCTGTGATTCTATGATTTTAGTTGTCTCCTGATGGAAAGCTGGAGGAAACTTTGATACTGTAAGTCAATATTTCATAATTCACCTAAAAAACCCTACTGAGGTGCTGGAGCAGGGCCAGAGAAGAGCAACGAGGCTGGAGAAGGGAGTGGAGCACAAGTGCTGTGGGGAGAGGCTGAGGGAGCTGGGGGTGTTTGTGCTGGAGAAGAGGAGGCTGAGAGGTGACCTCAGCACTGTCTGGAACTGCCTGAAGGGAAGTTGTGGCCAGGTGGGGGTTGGTCTCTTCTCCCAGGCACTCAGCAATAGGACAAGGGGGCACGGGGGGCTCAAGCTCTGCCAGGGCAAATTGAAGTTGGAGATGAGAAACAAATTCTTTGCAGAGAGAGTGCTGAGGCATTGGAATGGGCTGCCCAGAGAGGGGGTGGATTCCCCATCCCTGGAGGTTTTTAAGGTGAGCTTGGCCGTGGCACTGAGTGCCATGATGTGGTAAAGGGACTGGAGTTGGCCCAAGGGTTGGACTTGATGATCTGGGAGGTCTTTTCCAACCCAATCCATTCTATGATTCTATGAATTAAAAAACTAGCTGATTTCATTGACCTATAAACCCCATGGATCTTCCAAAGCTAAAAATAAACATTTTGAGTTAAATAGTTGTAGCTTCTGAGATAGCATTGCTAGTTTTGTATTTCCCAAGGATCAAGCCCAGAAAAAAAGATCTTAGAACTCAACATTAAGAAAAGAGCTACAAGTGACATTTTTCTTGAACTTCTTAATCCAATCAGAGGTGTCAAAAGTGACTGTAGAGCCAGGACTGCTTTTGTGGGCTACCAAGGTCAGAGCCATGAGCACAGATGACATGGTGAAGTTTTTAATATCAAAGACAAATTTATAGAGAAATAAAAGGAAATTTCAGTCTCTACCATTGTCTCACAGAGTCTCTTATTGCCATGACAATTCTTTAAAACTATTGAAATTTAGAGGAAAGGTGTGGGAGGGGAGAGGAGGAGGAAAGCTGGATCTAAGTAATTTCACCACAGCTCCAAGAATAGGCGATTTTGTTGTGCAGACGTGACAAACGAATGTTTAGTTTTGGAGGAAAAAAGGAATGTTTGAAACAGGGAAACTTTTAGGCAATCCAGAACTTGGAGGAGTTTTATAAATTGGGCCTTGAATTATTGTTTTAATACTGAAGATCAAAAATATACAGAGTCATAATCATGCAGTTGAGTTAATTTTTCTTTGCAGTGTAAGAGAATGATCATTTTTCTCACACCACGTATGAAACGAAGGGGGAGATTTTAACAAAAGCTGTTTAAATCTAGCACAATATGAAAAGCACTAACTCTTACATTAAGATAAATCTGTTTAAGCCCTTGCATGCTGGGGGTTTGCACTAGTGTGCTTGGCTGGGTTTTTTTCCCACTGGGATACATTTTTGAGCCTGGCAGCAAGGCTATGGCACAGCCTCCTGACCACACAGTTCTTCAGCACTTCTTTCCTTTCCACTTTCAGCTTCTCTCAGGCTGCTTATTCCCTGCCAGAGCTATTTGTGGGCATTGCAGAGAAATGGAGCACGGAGCCGATACAGACCAGAAACAGTTTTTTCCCCCCAACAGAATCAGTTCCTCAGTACCCCTTGAAAGAGAATCACAGAATCATAGAATGGATTGGGTTGGAAAAGACCTCCCAGATCATCAAGTCCAACCCTTGGGCCAACTCCAGTCCCTTTACCACATCATGGCACCCAGTACCACGGCCAATCTCACTTTAAAAACCTCCAGGGATGGAGACCAGGGGGGACCTGGGGGGACCAGGTCCAAAAAGGGACCTGAGGGGACTGATTGACAGAAGCTCAACATGAGCCAACAGTGTGCCCAGGTGGCCAAGAAGGCCAATGGCATCCTGGCCTGGATCCAAAGTAGCATGGCCAGAAGGCCCAGGGCAGTGAGCCTTCCCCTGGACTCTGCCTTGGGGAGGCCACACCTTGAGTGTTGGGTTGAGTTCTGGGCCCCTCAGTTGAGGAAAGAGATTGAGGGGCTGGAGCGGGGCCAGAGAAGAGCAAGGAGGCTGGAGAAGGGAGTGGAGCACAAGTGCTGTGGGGAGAGGCTGAGGGAGCTGGGGGTGTTTGTGCTGGAGAAGAGGAGGCTCAGAGGTGACCTCAGCACTGTCTGGAACTGCCTGAAGGGAAGTTGTGGCCAGGTGGGGGTTGGTCTCTTCTCCCAGGCACTCAGCAATAGGACAAGGGGGCACGGGGGGCTCAAGCTCTGCCAGGGCAAATTGAAGTTGGAGAGCAGAAAAAACTTCTTTGCAGAGAGAGTGCTCAGGGATTGGAATGGGCTGCCCAGAGAGGGGGTGGATTCCCCATCCCTGGAGGTTTTTCAGCAGAGCTTGGCCGTGGCACTGAGTACCATGATCTGGTAAATGGACTGGAGTTGGCCCAAGGGTTGGACTTGGTGATCTGGGAGATCTTTTCCAACCCAATGGATTCTATGATTCTATAGTGCTGGAGAAAGGTAAAATTATTGGGTGTTTAAATGGATTTAATGTTTTCCTTTTTTAAGACGTTCAGAAACTAATGAGAGAAAAGACAATTTTTCTGCCTTTTTTTTTTCTGGAAACCAGTTTTGTAGAGGAGATACATTTACACCTTATGAAGAAGAAATTTCTGTGTTTATTGTTGGTTTATTGATTGTTTATATGCAGTGGTAGTAGAAACTGTGAAAAGTAATGAGAAAAATTCCATGGATTTAATACAGATCTAAAATAAAATAATTATTTTAGGCTTTTGGGACTAATGTTAAAAACAAATAATGGCAGAAGACTGCAACAAGAGGTGTCCAAAGTGTTGAATGGTAAAGCCAAGTCAGGGACAGGACCATTGTTAGCACAGTCATATAAGATATACAGAGTCACAAATAGCAATGTAATATTAATATTAAATTGAAGAACTTCACAGAAATAGTGATTAGTTGCCTTTCTATTGTATTTTATATATCTATATATTCTATACAGAATTGAAAAAGTCAGTAAAGAGGGTTTCTTATCATAATTATACTCCAATAAAGTGTTGCTGTCCTGGTCAGGCATTAAACAGAAATCATTGATGAAGGAACATTTGCATTTAATTAAGCAGCTGGATAGTTATTTCCCTGCCTAAAGTATAACCTGTTCTATCACAAAGTTATGTTTATTTCTTTCAAGCCACTGTACAGCCAAATTTTACTTTGGGAAGGGCACTGAGTGTTCCTTGGATTGTATTGTTGGCCAAAGGTTAAATAATCACTAAATCCCTGTTCATCTTCATCATGGGAGAGGCTGGAAAAAAGTGGACCAATGACAAACATCTGTGAGTCTCTACTTTTTGGTCTTTTTTTTTTTCCCCTGGCTGGTAGCAAAACCTGAGTACTATTCATTAAAAGTGGAATTAATTAACCATGAAATCTGTAAAAGTCATGACTGGGGTTCTGCTTCACTCCCTGTGCTGCCCATTAACAAATCCTATTTTTAATCAAGCCCTCAGAGTGGTGCTGTCCCATGACCTGGGTGAGCAGCAGAGTTGTTGGACTCTTGCCTGTAAGGGATGGCTGAACATCTTTGGCCAGTGGCTATTTTTACCTTCCTAATGGAAAACTGCCTCCTGTAACACTGAAAAAGTCTCCATGGACCTTAATGTGACTCCAGACAGCTGGGACAGGATTCAGTTACCTGAACATATGTGGTTATTAATATTCAAATTGTCCTGGTCCTACTTAACTTCCAGCTGCTCAGGAATAGTCCAGATGTTCCCTGAATCCATCAACAGGTGTGTCTCCAATACCCTGGCATTTCTCAGATATCCACAGGCATCATGTTGGGTCAAAAATCCCTGAATCCATAAACAGGGGTGTCTCCAACATCCTGGCATTTCTCAAATATCCATGGCCATCATGTTGGGATGGAAAAATCAAGTGCCTAGGACAGAAGTTTCTCCTCCACACATATATTAAGATGCTGAAAATGAGGTGTCCGAATTTCAGTCTGGATTTTGTCCCTGCCTGAACTGGGTCTGGCTGTGATGGAATTAATTTTCCCCATGATAGCTGTGCTGTGTGTTGAAAGGTGTCGGGAACACACCAACACTTTGGCTCCTGCTGAGCAGTTCTGGGACAGAATCCACCTGTTGGAGGAGTCCAGAGGAGGCACCAAGATATCAGAGGGGTGGAGGAGCTCTGCTGTTGGGAGAGGCTGAGAGAACTGGGATTCTTCAGCCTGGAGAAGAGAAGGCTTTGGGGTGACCTAATTGTGGCCTTCCTGAAAGGAGCTGATAGGAAAGATTGGGAGAGACTATTTGCAAGGGCCTGGAGTGATGGGACAAGAGGGAATGGCTTCCAACTGACAGGGGGCAAGGTTGGATTAGATTTTAGGAGGAAATTCTTTCCTGTGTAGGTGGTGAGGCACTAGAAAAGATTGTCCAGAGAAGCTGTGGCTGCCCTATCCATGAAAGCATTCCAGGCCAGTTTAGATGGAGCTGTGAGCAGCCTGGTCTAGTGAAAGGTGTCCCTGATCATGGCAAGGGGTTGGAACTGGATGATCTTTAAGATCCCTTCCAACTCAAACTGTTCTGTGATTCTATGATTTTCTCCAGTATTCCTCCCTCACCAATAGGATGGAGTGGGCAATATCTTGGGAAGGGAGACAGTCAGGACAGCTGATCCAAACTGAGCAAAGGGACATTCCATCCCATATGATGTGTGCTCAGCAATGAAAGTTAAGAGAAGGGAGTGGGAAAGGGCATTGCTTATTACAGTGTTTGTCTTCCATAGCAGCCCCTAAGAGCCACTGAAGCCCTGCTCCCCAGGAAGTGGTTGGACATCCCCTGCTGACAGGAAGAAGAGAATAAATCTTTGGTTTTCCTTTGCTTCTGCATTAGCCCTTTGCTTTTTTATTGAATGGCCTTATCTTGAGCTTTTTCTGTCTTGTTTGCTTCCCTCATTTCCCTGTCCTGCTGAGGAGGAGAGTGATGGAGTGGCCTGGTGGGCACCTGGTGTCCAGACAGGGTTAACCCCCCCCACCAGTTTAAAAGTCTACTTGTGATGTGCTGCTTCCAGACTAAGTGGAAAGCAATTCAGAAGGAAGTCAAATTCTGAGTGAGTTCAGCTGCTTCCTCTGAGATCTTAATTTGTAGAAACTTAGGAACTATCAGACATCTTCTCACAGCACCTGGCAGTTTGGGAATTCAACCTGGGAGGCAATCAAGCCCTGGGCACAGCCAAATAATTAAGTCAGTGACACCCAACAGTGATCATGGTGTTGACTGTGCAGTGTTAACAGTGTCACGACATGAGTTAAGTCAACTGGTCACTCTTGGTGGCCCAAGGACCACAGATAAGGCTGTGCCTGTGGTCGTTCTGCAGATGGTTTCACACTGTAACATTCTGGGCCAAAAAGTAAGGGTTCTGGTTGCATTGGTTACAGTAGTAATGAGAAAAGGAAGAAACATGTTATTATTTTGATTACAGTGTAGTAACTGAGTAATTACACAACGTGGTAATTCAGGAATGACTAAAGAGAAAAGAGAACCGTAATTAACTACTCCATCTTGCAACACAGACCCTTATTTGAGGCAATGACATAAGAACATGGAAGTGCCCTGTGCTTACAAACCTAAGTACCATAGAAAGAGTTCTCAGCTCAGACAAATTGTTCACCTTAGGGGTACACTGGAAAAAAAGCTTTTGAAGGAAAAAGAACAAGAATTATCTGCATATGAAAGTACAGATGAGTGTGTAAATGGTTGAACTGTGATGACTAAGATACATTTTCAAGTTTGGGGGGAGAATAAATTCTAACTGACTCTTTTCCAACTGACCATCAGATTCAATGTCTTTTCATGTACAGGTTTGAATGAACCACCTTTCTAGAAAGATCAGGGATTTATTTTAATTTTTCAAGATGGCATATTTGAAACCCTGGAACCATGTTCAGGACTCAGTAGAAAGTTAAAAGATGAGATTAACCTAAAAAACAAAGTCTCTGTTTTAGCCATTCCAGCCTCATCAGAGAGTTCAGGATATCTATGATCTAATTCCTGGACTGTGTCTGACCCCTGACCAGCTCCATCATTTACCCAGGAGTCTACAAAGATTCAAGGTCTTTCTCTATGAGAAATTCTTTTTTTTTCCCCCACAAATTCTATATTTTCCCATTCTTTAAGAAAACCTCCCACTATCTTTAAAATCAGAATTGATCATTGCTCTTTTTACTTACTCCACAAAGCTTCTGGTACCCTCCAGAAGTTTGTATCTTCCTGGACTAAACCCCAAGTAAGGAAAACAAAACATCAATGCTTCCAACAGAGCAGAAAGGAAGAGAGAACAGTAAAATTTCACTTAATGATTTATTGAATCTGTGATAAGTAAAGAAGGGAGAGTTCACCATGGTATTTCTTCCCACAATCATTTAGACTGAGGCATATCTGCACCTCTTTTCCTTCCAGGAGAGGATGAGCTTACTCAGCTTCCTGGGATGCAAAGAAGTTTTGGATGTTTACTGAAATTACCACAAGATATATTCTCCACCTCCCCCATTATATTTGCTATATTTTGGTAGTTTGCCACGATGGAGGAAAAGCAAAATCAGGCAGTTGTTTTATTGCACAAACCTTTATAGACACAGGGAATAACAAAATAAAAAATACCCTGAAACACTGAAACAAGAAGGTTTCTCTTAGATTATCCATAACTATGAAGAGCAGTCATGCAGGACTCACTGTAGCTACAAGAGCAGAGGTAACTAAGTATTTTAACCCTAACACTACACCGTTGGAGATTTAATTCTATGGCAGATGGCTGTCTAAAAAGATCTGCACTGACAGTGACTCACATCCTCCCCTTGGCAACCAGCTCCACAGCCCAGTTTTTCTTGTAGTGAGGAAGTTTTTCTTGTAGTTAGGAAGTTTTTCTTGTAGTTGTCAGGTTTTCCCTAATACTGGATTTTATTCCTCCCTGCTGATTTGTAAACCCATTTTTCATGCCCATAATGATGAGAAGGAATAAGTGATGCTTGTCTCTTATGCAACATTAGCAACCCCAAACTGTTTTTCTCTGGAATCACATGCCCAGTTCATTGAGGTTTCTTTCTAGAACTTACTTCCCCAGTTTCTTCGTTCTAGAAGCTTTTTCTGAGGAAACTCTGGTCCCTCTGTTTTATTTATTAGCAAATTTACAGTGTTCATAAGTGTATTGTGTAAAATAAAAAGGAAGAAAATATAACAAAATTTTAAGGATTCTTTTGAATATTTTTAGTGTAAAAGCCAATGCCATGTCAAAGGCTTCTCCTCCATTATGATCTAAATGTGACCAAAAGGACCATGACACTTGACTCAAAGATGGGCTAAAGAGAGTAAGAAACAACTTGGAGTATTCTACACCTTTTCTGAAGCTCTCTGGTCCCTCCTGCTCACAGAACTGGTCAGTTTTTTTACAACTATGGGATTTCCAGGTCGGTGAGTTCTCCAGAAAGACCTGACATTTTTGTTGTAAAGAAGTTGACTCTACCCTTCTTTTCTCCCATCTGATCAAGAGCCTGAAGGATGTCAAACTGCAGGGACTATCTTGGTTTTGTGGTTTTCCGATCTTTGTTCCTTGGAAAGACAAAAGGAGAGGGCAGAGAGTGACTGAGCCACCATTCTGGAAACGGCCAGTGTGACCCACTGACCTGTGAAACAGCAAAAGTCGTCAAACTTCTCATTTGTTCTCTGCTCAGAACAGGGGAAGTGGAGTAATTTCCCTCCCTCCCTCCCTCCCTTCTTGCTGTGTCAGGATACCCACACACTATCAAATCACTGCTTCCATTCCAGGGTGGGGAGAGGCTTGTTACAGGAAGAAATCAACTGCAAACAAAGCATAGTTGTAAACTTATCAGAGAAGTCTTGTCAGAAGCAGGAAAGCATTTATAAATCTGCTTCACTTCTGGAAAGTTGGCGGGGTAGGATGTAGGGATGGTAGAACTTGTCGAAACAGCCTCTGGTTTGTGATTGGAGGATGAGAAAGGATGTTCAAAAATTTCCTTATTTATTTATGTCTTGTACAACACATGGCAAAGAGGAGCAGGAATCAGTATGAATGTGCTTTGTGCAATAAAAATACACAGCATTTCAAATGAGCAGGTACAGTGGGATGTGTTAGTTTGCCCTGACGAGTGCAAAGCAACGCCCATTTCCCCTTCAAATAACTGAAAGGAAAAAGCAGGAATCATAGAATCAATCATATAATCACAGAATCATAGAATCCATTGGGTTGGAAAAGACCTCCCAGATCATCAAGTCCAACCCTTGGGCCAACTCCA
>VWZD01001279.1:6541-18747 GCA_013396695.1 Sakesphorus luctuosus
AAGACTGCTAAAATACAGATTTCTACTGATTTTAATAATTAACAATCCAAAAGATATTTAATATTGTTTAAACTTTAATCCATTTCCTCCTAGATCATAGGAACCAAGGGACATTCATACTGGAAACACAGAATTATGTTTCATCTTTAAAATCAGTCACAAGATAATGTGCCTATGTAAATATAGGCAAGCTGAAGAACCTACATCAGCAGCACCTCCAAAATACAAAAACAAAGATAAGAAACTATCCAGTAATTACAATCTGAAGATGTCACCGGGGTTAGGGGAGAACCAAGACCTATATTGATTCTTAGACAGCATTACCATTCTTGTAACAGGAGGGGAGACAATTACTCATTAACAAGAGTTAACAGTAACACCAACAGTTTTGGTGGAGGTTTGACCATATGTTCATAGCTTCACTTTTTCCTGCTCCTCATTCCAAGTGCCATTACCCCAATTTCTTTCACAATGTGCCTCACACGTAATGCTCCATAGAACTGAAGGTGACATAGTGAAAATGAGAGAATTCAGGTCCCTTATAAGATGTTACAAGAAACATACCACCTCTAGTCTTTAGTATCTTAACCAACGTTAACATAGCATTATTGTTCTTCTGTACTGGAAATGAGATTCAATTACATGTTAAGAAAATTTTATGAGCTGATTTTCTATAGCAAGCAGTGTGCAACCAGAGACACAGATCAGAAATGTATACTCAAGACAAAAAGGCTTAATAAAGGTCAAAGATTCAGATAAATTCTGCACTTTTGGCATAAGCCTTAGGTGTATTAAAAAGTATTCAAAGGGACTTCAGTCACTTTTATGCTCAAGTAAGATCAATTTATGGTATTAAACACATCTGTTCTAGTATCTTTAGTAACTATGTTTACATAACAGGCATGCTCTGTCACAGAATATTATAAAACTAGTATTACTTATTCAAGGATCTGAATTCCCCAGGAAATTATGTGGGGCCAAACAGTATTATACAGTTTTTCATAAGTGTTCATGGCAGAACTTCAACTACTTTCCTGTTAATGAAGTGTCCACAGTGGGGTTTTTTTCCATGTTTATCTTAAAAACATTAATTTTCAGAAACTAGAAACATGTGACAATAATAACTTCTGCATACTGCCAGAAGCTAAACGCAGTCTTTATAATGAGAAAGATTAATAATAACTTATGTCCCAGTATATCATTTAAGATTCACAAAACAAGCACATTTTCACAATCAGAGCTGCAAATGCTAAAGCATGTTTGGTCCTAAGGATTTTCATACTTCTTTGAAACACTATCAAGGTAAAGCCACTTTTAAAGAATACCATAAATAACAGTTAAGCCTTGATCCCTACATGAACAACTCTAAATAAAATTTTATTAGACCTCTTAAATTCACAGAGTATTCACTGGCATAATTTGGGGTGTCTAGATTGATAAGGAGGTCCAAATTTTTACTGTATCCAAAACTCATTCTATATTTCAGTTTAGAAACTCAACACCCACTATATCAGACCCACGTATAATTCTACATACATGCAAAGAGTATCATGAGGATATGTGCACGTAATGTTTTTTAGCAGAAAACAAGTATTAATGTTCACTGTGTTGAGGCCTGCTGACTGTGCTCATCCTAGACTCCCTAGCAATGCAAAAACCTCTCCCCAGAACAGCTTTTCTTTTGAAAAATTATCTTTGTTTTCCTGTCTCCAACTCAAACTACACATACAGATTTCAATGTGCAGCACATTTAAATCACAGTATAAAGGGCATCTCAGAGAACATGGGTACTATGGAGGGTCACCCAGGGACATCTCAAACTCACCTCCAAGTTTTGCTGAGTCAGCAACAGATGACACAAAAGCAAGTGTGACGTGTAGCCAAGGCAGGCAAGTGAAAGGATTCATCACAGTTTGCCAGTCTTTTTTTCTGTAGAAGCTTGGGGGTTTGATTTTTTTTTTTTTGGTGTTGGTGGTGGGGATTTTTTGGTGGTTTTTTGGTAAGTTTAATCGTGCATAGGTGCCAACTCTTTAAACCACTCCGAAAGACAATGGAGAAAAACTGGAAGCTGCTGAATTTCCAAGTGGGGTGAACTGTGGTTGAATGCAGCAGCTACAGAGCATCCTCCCCAGCTGGCGAGCATGCTGTGGTGCTGGGGACTGCAGAAGGCAGCCCTGTGCCATGCACGGGGCAGTGACTGTGCCATCCATGTTGCTGGCAGCTGAGCTTCATCAGAAGGTGCCTGATGCACTAAGCTGGCTGTCATCGACATCTGTCAGCTCCTTTCACTGCTGTGTCAGAGATTTCCTCTCCCTACAATATATTGGCATAACTGCTTGAGTAATTATTTGCTTATTTGGTTCAGTTAGAATGGCTCAGGCTAGCTTCAAGTTCACTAGTACACTACTTGAACTATTTTTGCAAATTTTTTTAAACCTACAGACAGACTGGGGGTAGTGAGCAACCACATGGGTTATGTGATAGGTGCTAACTTGCAGTGGGGACATTGTCAGGGAATTCTGGAGCAGGGAGGCAAGCAGAGTGAACTAGGGCAGCGGGACAAGCTCCCCCTTCTCAGCTGCAGAAGAGGGTAAGCAGTCAGAGACAGGGAAGAGAAGGAGGAGGGAAGGTAAAGGCTGAAGACCCTTGGCATGTATCTGCAGCAACACAGCACCAACAGCATAGCTCAAGGTCTTCAGAGTAGGCCCAGGGATAGATTGGGATCTTCAGTAGGGCTTCCAGCAGAGCAGGACCATGTCCTGTAAGCCACTCAGCTTGCTAGAACGCCAAGCAGTGTGTGGTCAATAACACCAGACAAACATTATTGTGTTAGTCCCCATCTTCATGAGGAACCAGCAGCTGATGTCCATCACTGAGCACAAAACCACACAATTAGTGACTGCTGAGAGACCTGGGCCACTCACGTGACTAACACTTTCCTGATCACAGGCTATCATATTTAATACAGCACTTTACAAGTAGGATCCAATATATTGTGAGATTTAGGACATAGTGTTACTATGGTTATAGCCCCCTTTGATTTCTTCCCCTTGCAGGCAACAAATTAAAAGTACAGCAAGAGATACCATTGTTCACAGATATTACCTGATCCAGCTCTGGATTCTCTTAACATAATTCTCTTTCTCCACACTTGATGAAGATTTATTAAAGGTTAGAAGAGAACAAATGGTCATGGTTGCATAGGCTGGAGGATAAACTTATTTTTGCTAATTGAGATGGAAAACTTTTGGGGCCCAATTCCCACCTTAGGCTGCTTACTAGATAACTTGCCAGTCTTTAACGCTATTATAATTAGATTTACTTTACCTTGCCAGATAAAATACACAAGGAATCAACTGGAATGATTACAAATGGATAATTTTTCCTCCTTTTTAGTTTAACAAAAGCAAGTTACCCAGTTGCCAAGAACCATATTTAAAATGGAACATCTACCAAGAGCTTTATGTGGCCCTCATAATTTCTGTGCAACTATCTGAAACCAATCAAAACAAGTAGAATTCTATTTAGGAATATGGTTGAGATATATTTTAATCCATAAATAATATATGATACTGCCTAGGGAGGATTTTAAAAGCAGTTTCATTGACATGGGTAAGAAATTCTGCATTAGTGAATAGAAATAGTTGAAAACAATGCAATTTTCTTTGGATAATAGATCATTCTATTGTTCAGTGTAAGTATTGTAAAGAAAACCAAAGAGACTGAAATTATTGGCTCAGTTTTGAAATTATGACATTGAACAAATCAAAGTAAAAAAAAAAAAAGCCCACAAAACAATACTGGGAGATGAGAGGTCTGGTCAGGTTTTAGACAGACTATCCAAACAGCTGGAAAAGATGTTGATTCTCTGAGGGAAATTTGTAATGTATTTGACTCATGTTTTTGTGGAGCTGTGGATTATCCTGAGGGGTTTGAAAGAACGAACATATGCCAGAAAGTTACAAACATTATCTGGAAAATGATAGTATTTTAGTAGTTTTCCAATATAGCCAGCAGTAGAATGCAAAGTTTAAAAAATAATGAAAGAAAAATCAAACAGAACTGGTGGGGTGGTCAAAATGAGAGATTACCTATTGATGAAAGGAATTCTTCTATTTTGTTTTCACAAAATACAAATAGGTTCATATTTTCAAAAACTAGGCTTTCTTTAAAAACATGCTTTCAAGATTAAATTTTTAAAAATATTATAAATTCCTTTCCAATTTTCACAATTTTACATCCATTAAAATGACAGAAATTAAATTCATCACTAATACAGTTCTTACTGGCTTGTTTTTTTCAAGTCACATATGTACGACACACTGTAAGTGACAGACTACCCTTAACATGTGTAATACTGTCTTCTCGAGTAAATCTGTTTTATAATGATTATGACTTTACAAACTATTTATTTTTAGAGATTTGCAATATGCTCCCTCTCACCATTTTCAAGTACTTCATAAAACTGGTAATTATGGAGATATTTTGTGTCTTTGTACAATTACATAGTCTCATGTTAGAAGCCAGCTTCCTGTAATTAAAAACCGAGCTGGAATGGCTTACAATGTCACAGACAAAGGTTGCTGTCTTCCCCGAAATGTGTGAGGTGTGGAACACAGATGACCAGCATGCATCATCTTACTAACTATTAATAATTTATTAATTAATGGCCAATCTTCGCAAATGCAGATTTGGGAAGGGCTCTCCCCACGTGGGTGTGCCCTTCCAGCCTGTGCAGTGGATTTTTCAGGTAAGGCTCAGCGTGCACAGAACTGGCCCCACCGTTTAACTCCTAAGGTTCATTTTGCCACAGCCGAGCAAGCTTGGACAGTGACAGTGAAGTCCTTAGGACTATCTACAGCACCCGGTACTAACCGGGGCTGACCCTGCTTCGCATCCAAGATCTGACGGGGTTGGATGGCAGGGAGGCATTGAACTGCCAGGGACGGTCCCTGCTGAGACTCGAACTCGTGACCTCAGGATTCGGACCTCAGACCGGAGTGCTCTCCACTACACCACAGGACCGCCCAATTTATTAATTACTGTATTAGTAATAAAGGTAAATATTCAGAAACTAGTCCAAGTAACTGCCTCTTGTATCAGTGATAAGGTTTAGGGTGTTTTTACTTCTATTTCAGTGATCCAGCATTTAAAATTTGGGAGGGGGATACTAGGTACTTGCGGAAGGATCAATGCAGAATTTTTAAATCTTGTGAAGAATTTGATTGACAGGGGCCAGTGACAGATAAGCTTGTGTGGGAAAGATGTGCCTGGTGGACTTGACTAATAGCAAGGTGGGGTGGGATGTAATGGGTGCTTGAGGCTTGGTGTGGGACATCGTGTCCCAGCAGGGTCCCCATATACAGAGCCCTGGGGATCACACACACCTCCTCCAGCTGCACAGGTATCACAGCCTTACACACCAATGCAGCTGACAAGGAAAAGAAACCCTTTTCCAAAAAGCTGTGTCCAGGCTGATGGGAGCTACAGATAGCAAGTGAGCGATGTGGAGATGGCAAGCAGCTCTAAGATAAAACGCATTCAGAGTGATTAATACACAATTTCACGATTCTCAGAGCAAGAAACTTGACAAACCTCAATTTGCCAGAGCAGGATGCTTGTTCTGAGTCAGGCAGTAATGAGTGTTCATGAAATTATCAATTCAAACTGAAGCCAGCTTTGAATAAGAGAAATTTTGATCCCCTTCTACTATGGGAAGCCTTCACCTGCAGCTCCTGACCCAGTCTGCTGTGGGGTGCTCCATCTCACCGCTTTTGGGGTTCCTGGCACAGCTGGGATCCCAACAGATAGGTGGCTAAACCTGCTCTTTGCTGGTAGATCCATACCAGTGGACTAACCAGCCATGGGGCCCAAAGACCAAGGCATTATTGCAAGTACATAAACAACACCAATTCTTAGACAATTTCAGAAAGCTGAGCACATGGAAGGAGGTTGTAAGAGCCCAATTCTGTTCCCAGAAAAATTGAAAAGCGTTTTTGCCATTAATTTTGTTTGGAGGACACAGCTCTGCAGAAGAATAATCAAGTTCAAATTGTTTGCAAGCTTAACAGTTTTAAGGCTGAAAGATGAACACATCCAAACCTTCAGGGAAAAATTCTGCTTGCTCTTTCAGTCCAAAAATGACAATTAGAGTTTAAGCGGCACAGTTGAGCAGATCCAAACACCAGTTTAAAATTCAGTCCAGATCCAGAACACAGCAGCCAACAGAGAGGTATCTGGGGACATCCAGATCAGACCAAAGAATTTATAATACAAACCCTGTATTTATTTAATAATCACAATAAATGTAAAAAAGCACATTAATATAGAGGCCAAAAAAGTCATTGCATTTACCCAGATACAAAAATTCTGGCCAAATTCTACTGCATAGCAGATAAATTTGAGAAAGTCTTAAACTTGGCTTTCACTTCACCTTGAAAAATTACAGGTTGAACTGCACAGTTTTAATTTTCAGTAGAAATTGAGTAACAAACACAATAAGAAGAGTTCTGTTAGAGTGAAAGACCTAAATCTACTTGAAAGTCACAGTTTGGTGCTTTTTTTAAGCACCAAAATAAAGGAATGCAGATTCACAAACAGAATCTTTAAAACCAAAATGTTTTCCCTATGTTTTTAATTGAGACTGTATCGCAATTTTGGATCTGTTACAGAAGCTGGAGCAGTCTTTTTAAGATGAGATTAAACCCTTATGCACAAATATTTCTCCATTTCAGTAATCAGACGGGTCTGTTTTAAGACAATAAGACGTGACAGGTAGCACATTTGAGGGAGATCAGTGATTCCCTTGGTTGCTCTGAAAGATGCAGGTCTAAAAGCAGAGTGACATCAACCAGCCGAGAAGTACAGTAATCCCCTGGGAGTAGCTGTCATGTCTCATTGTCCTTATGAAAGAAAAATGGTAAACAAGGAAGCCAGTCTGCAATTATGAATTTATGGATGTTTGTTAATGAGTATCTCAGACCTAGTCAGACAGCTCCTTTGGAGTATTTTTCACATTTCACAGGCTGTTTCAGAATGGTCCTTCAAAACTGATTAAAAATGCCATCATCATTAGATTATATGAGAAAAAACTCCACATTGATATGTTAACACAAATACACTTTGAAAGCCTGGGGAACATACACCCCATGTAAGTTTCAGGCAACAGCTCTTTCCAGCGAACAAATAATCCAGGGGAAAAAAAAAAAAGAGGAGAGAGAGAAAGGGATTTAATACATAATGGTACAAAAAAGAATGACCCAAGAGAACTTTATGGACCAAATTTAATATATTTCTGGTTTTAAGCCACACAGCAAAAATGAGGTATCAGAAATCAAACACTGTGATTTATGCTAAAGGGACCCTTCAGAAAAACCACCAGACAATTACACAAAAAGATAATGAGGATAAGATGACACAATTTAAATGCAAATCACCCAGACAGACACCCTCTCGGCCATTTAGTAAGTCCAGACAGATGGTTCTTGCAGCAGTTCTCTTACCCTAACTATCCTTAAAATCAGAGTAATCACCCAGGAAAAAAAGTCTTCTCAAACCATCTTTCTTTTTTAATATTAAAGATTATAATAAAATAGAATGGAAATACTAAGAGAAAGAGAGACACATGACAATTTATAATGAGTACTGGTACCAGACAGGGGAGTAGGGTTGGGATGGCAGTGGATAAGCAGTTCATAAAAGTGTCTTGGGCTACAGGTCATATGCAATATAACACAATATCTTTTTTATGGGAGGGATTTACTTGCATGTCAGCTTAAACCTTCACTACATGCCTTGGTATACAAGCGATCCTTAAGAGAGGTACAGTGCTGTTTCATATATGGTGTTTAACAGTATCGAGGCACTAGTCCACAATTGGGAGTTTTATAATTGATCAGAACATATCTCCCCCAAACAAAACTAATATTTTCCACAATTTTTGGAAGAACAAAGGCAAATAGCCACCAACCTACCTGACAAAGACTTAAGAGTATTCTGTCCTTCAAAATGAGAAGCAGGTTACAGAACGATGCTTACTCCCATTAGCTAAGATGCAAGTAAGTTAAAAAGTTTTGTCTGAAACCACATTTCATTTTCCTGAACTGTGGAAACCCATTTCTACTCATCCGTTGGATACATTTGCCTGGTTGCAGACTAGTCCAGGTGGTGCACAATGCACAAGGCAAACCAATTTCTAAGCAGCATGTCAGTGAGCTTGTAGACTGCTGTTCTGGTCTGAGGGCACAAGTGGCCCAGTGTACTCCTCTATGTTCACTGTTCGATTTGGAAAAGTGGTAAGAGTGAGGGGGAGTGTGGCATTGCAGTTGCAATGTATTTCCTGTCACCAATGAATCCTCTCCCCAAGAGCATTTCTGCAGAGCCTCGATCTAACAGACAACCCACACACACACCTACAGGCTGAGCAGAGTTTAGCTGGAGGACTGTTGTCCTCACTGAAGCCATTGAACTGACTTTGACAGAGCCACAGAAATGCAGAAATGTGCAGAAATGTGAAAACAAGAGACTGAAATTCACGTTGCAGTCTTGAAAGCCTCTGCTATGCATTATTTCGCATGTTCAGGTCACCAAAGTGGCCACTACTCCAGCTTAGCATGTGGCAAAACCTTGTCACCATCTGCTTAGGAAGCAATACTGTCTATACATTAAAAAGACACAGGACATAGTGTTGTTCCACATCTATTCACATTTAGACATTTCCATGGCATATAAAAATGAGACAAATATAAGTATTTCTATGCAGGACTAAAGTAAGTGACCCAAAGAGGAAATTGATGAAGTTTCTAAAATTATCTTAGTTATATAATCACAGTCAACTCTAGTGCACATAAAGAAGAAAATACATATTTGGAGCATTTCATGTGTAATAACATGAATTATGATTAAAACAGATGAAGGAATGCTAAAAATACTAAAAAATTGTATTTTAGAATAAAAAGAAGAGGAAAAATACTATGAATTATGCAAAACAGGACCAGGGAACTTACATTTGTGTAAGTGATACCATTTGATCTAGATTCAAGGCATCATAGAAAGAATAACAGAACATTTTAAGGATGTAAGGTTATAACGCTTGAATGTGGCCTATCCCAACTCTTGCACAGCACTTGATGCAGGTACAAGTGCCCTCCTTTTTCAAACCTCAGATACAAATGGAACTAAGGGAAATGAGATATCTTTTTGCTTAACAGTTATAGCTGTACATGTTACTGTGCTGCAGCTGTTTCTACTGTCATTACACATATCCATTTGACCAAGAGAGTTAATTGTATAAGCTCTAGTTTATGTCAGCTCAAAAAAAAAGGTTAAACTATCTTCCTCAGTAGATTACATCAGTGCATTCAAAAATAAAGAGGGGCGCTTGCACTGTGGATACGCAATTGCAGTTCATGGCCAGTAATCAGTGTTTTGTGGGTAATTTCTGAAACAGCTTATGGCCGCTCCACACAAAACCTGACTTGGCTCCATTTTCATTTTGGTTGTTGCAAACATATTTTTACGTTGAAGACAGTAAGACAGATGGCCCTTTTTTGCTACAACAAACTCACTATCTTCTCTTGGTACCAGGGAACAAAGCAATGAAGATGTATCTGCTATTGTCAAAAATTTAATTTTTGAAGGAAAATTAATAGCATTGTTTCTAGAGGAAGTTATAATAAGCATCCATATAACAAGACTTGGGAGTCCAGAATTTTAGAAAAATTAGGAGTGTGCTGTGGTTAAAGCAAAACCTTCGTTTCACAAAGCCTCAGTATTTCTCCATTTGCTCCTATCTCAAATAAAGAGTAATGTTTTCTTGAACTGTTGGTATTTACTTTATTACCAGCTTCCAGAGATATCAGTCAAGAATTATTCATATTGTAGGTGGGGTTTTGGAGAGGAGATTTGTTTTATTGTGGGTGTTTCTGATTTTTTTTTTTAAAATAGTTACCTCCGACAAGGATCTACAACAATAAATGCACAGTGTACATGCCGGCTTGAGAAATAGCACAGTCAAAGTGTTACCAAGTTCCCAGCACTGATATTTATCACTCTCAGAAAAGGCAAAATTATTGCAAATAGTAGGAGCTGTGCACTGTCTGATCTTCCTATTTAAATCAAAACCTTTATTCCTAACTTCAAGAATGATGAACAACTTGCTGAGGGCATATGACTACAGACTCGAGACAAACCTTATAGGGAAAACCTACCTCTACAGTTCTTGATCACTTTGACTTAATCAAGCCACAGAGAATGTTCCTGTCAGAGATGAGCATGGTCTTTGTAGACACAGTGCATCATAAGAAACAAAAGCAGAGTTACCAAATGGAAACTGTCTAGACAGTCAGCAGAAACTTGAGCATTAGCAGAAGGCATCAGCATGCCTCTAAGCCACGACAAGAGAGGGTTTTGCTCTTTCCCTAGAGACCTTCCTCTCTTGAGCAGAGTTCCCACCTGTGAACAAAATGTATAATCACTTCATAGCTTTCTGACTGCTCTTGTTAGGTCATATCTACTGCGTGAGCTCAGGTGTCATGTGTGAGACAACAAATCCCCATTTCAAGAACACAGTCACAGCATTCAACTACCCACACCACGTAGCTGGCTGCCACTATAGCAGTGTGCACAGAGCAAAAGTGAGGGAAGCAAAGGGCTCTCGTTTCACATCCCGCTTTTGCTCTTGTTTGGAATAAAGGGATGATAGAATAATGATTTCTGAATGCCTTAAAGAAGGAAATGTAACAGTGTCCTAAATTTCCTAATAACTCAAGCATCATATTACTTCAACTCTAATCACCATTTTTGTTTTATAACCAAACCTGTAACTTAATAGCAGTGGAACCACATGGAAAATAAACTGAGAAGAATGTTGATATTTAAAAACTATAAGCAAATAAGTATAATTTGATTCTGGTTTTATTTTTGTTTCTCTTTGTATTTTTTTAAAAAGCCAGTTGGGTTTCCATAAGTATATTTCTTTTGCAAAAATTGATTCTACAGATGTTTACAGATTTAGAAAAGTAAAGCAAGAGTGTTGCAAATCAGGCTTGGGAAAAATCATCACAGACTGCTTTCATCAGCTGCATCACAGAAACACTTTAATATTGAGCCTTCACCAACTATAAACTATAGGAAGTATATAGTGCATTAGCTGTTTCCTGCTGGTACCTAAAGTTTAAACATTTGTGCACAGAATGATCAACTTGACACTAGGCTGACTCTACAAAAATTGGTTTGGGGTAGGTTGCTTTGGTTATAGTAACATTATTCAACCCCATTAGCTTTTATGAACATTAGCACAACATTTAAATATATTCAAACTGTCTTTTTTCTTTTTCCTTAAATCTGAAAAAGTCAACNNNACTGGTGAGTAATGCACTGATGAAATACCACAACGCAAATTTTTTTCCAAAATATTTAGGACTTAGAGATTACTTGCGGAAATGGTAATGTTTCCTAACAAATCAAGTGTTTCAAGAACAGACCACCCAAATGTATTATCATAAAAAGAAGTCAGTTACTTAATTACATAATAGAGGAATACATTTCCACATTTTTACTTTACTTCTCTATTTTACCTTTTCTTTTTTTTTTTTTTTAACAGAATGTATCCTCTTTTGAGACTAAAAGATTTACAAAAGGAGGCTGGTTGAATTAATTTGCTAGTAACCAACTTCCTCGTGTTCCAATTATTTTGGAAATAGTTTAACTTGAACCATGATACTGTACATATAACACAAGGGAATGAAAACACTACCCCTTTTCCGCATCTGAAATGGCTTTACTGAGACCACCTACACTGACTTAAACGTGTGCACTCTCAACTAAATTTAAAAATTATAAAATTATTTAGGTTGGAAANTCAGTGTCTAGTGGGGACAATCAGAATTGTGCTGATTGAGAGGAAACTACAACAAGGATACAAAAGGGTCACCACACCTAAACAAACATTGTGGCTGAACTCAATTTCAAACTTTCTATGTTTTGTAAACTAGTGATACTCCTTTTTCCATGGAAAAGCAAAATGAGATTGATTCAAGTCTTCCAATTTATTTTCTCTTAAATCATCTGGGTTTCTAGTGTTTTTTCTTTACACCCTGCCAAGCAGTATTATAATTTACAGTAGTTTTTGCTGATAGAAAAAAACCTGGAAGCCCTCTACAATGCCAAGTGACAGCAGTTTAGAGAGTTTAACTGGTGAGTAATGC
>VWZD01001279.1:51476-65569 GCA_013396695.1 Sakesphorus luctuosus
AGCAATTGGGTCCTTTAACCCACTATCTATCAATGAGTGTTTGGAACTTGGGCTCAAAGATAATTTTTACATTGCACAGGAATTTCATAAATTACACATGACATTATTCTAAATAGCTTTAAAAATAAATGAAAAAATCAGAAGTCCACTAAAATGGTTCTTACTCTCTAGCTCTTCAAGAACAACTTTGTCCTTTGACATCAGCAGTGAATATAAAATTCTGGAAAAAAACCTTGAAACTACAGGAGTATTTCATGTGTTCATCTCTAATTTAACAAAGTCAACCTATATGAATGAAAGAATGCAACAAGCCTGATCAGACAGACACTAGCAAAAAGTGTTTAGCCTTAGAGCTGTAAGCCTAATCTTTTGCTGTCTAGTATGTACCAGTTAAGCCCCTATACAGAAGACACAACTAGATTCATAACAAATTTTCATTTCAAATTACTAGGTCACAGACAGCAAATGCTACATATCATCAGCAGTCTCCAGTAAAGATGACCTATAATCTTTTCTGTTCATTTAACATTCACTGTTTGACATCCTTACTAGTTTGTACTTCTGGGAAATACCTAAACCCTTTAAATTCATTAAAACCTATAAATGTCTTCCATTACAATGTCTGTTTGGGACTGAGAGTATTCCAGTTTTCACCAAATCACAGAATGGTGCAGGTTGGAAGGGACCTCATCTGGTTGAACCTTCCTGCTCAAGCAGGGTCATCTTAAAGCACATTGCACAGGATTGTGTCCTGACGGGTCTTGCCTACCTCCAGTGATGGAGACTCCACCACCTCTCTGGTCAATCTGTTCCAATGCTCGGTCACTTGCACAGTAAAGAAGTTCTTCCCCACATTCAGGCGGAACTTTCTGTGTATCAGGTTCTGCCCAGTGCCTCTTGTTCTGTTGCTGGGCACCATCGAGAAGAGCCTGATCTACCCTCTTGGCACACTCCCTTCAGATATTTGTATACATTGACCGAGGTCCCCTCTCAGTCATCCTTTCTTGAGGCTGAGCAGGCCCAGCTCCCTCAGCCTTTCCTTGTAAGAGAAATATTCCAGTCCCTTCAAAATCTTTGTTGCCCTCTGTTGGACCACTTTAGGAACTTCATGTCTCTCTTGCACAGAGAAGTCCCGAACTGGACACCACACTCCATGTATGGCCTCACTAGGACTGAGTTGGTTTGGGTTTTTTTTATTTATTTTAGTCTTTCTGATCACTGCAATCTGACAGTTGCACAGTTTCTAGTCATTTTTGAATATTGTGTCACTCATTTATAAAACTCAGAATGTGTATTTTTATTGAATGATCAAATCATCCATGGCAAAGCTTTGTGAACACAGATTTGGGCAGGGCTCTCCCCACGTGGGTGTGCCCTTCCAGCCTGCACAGTGGATTTTTTAGGTGAGGCACAGCCTGTGCAGAACTGGCCCCACCATTTAACTCCTCAGGTTCATCTGCCACAGCTAAGCAAGCTTGGACAGTGACAGTGAAGTCCTCAGGACGAGAACCTACAGTGCCTGCTATTCCCAGGAGGTCTCCCATCCAAGTACGAACCGGGGCTGACCCTGCTGAGGTTCTGAGATCTGATAGGATCCGGCATCAGAGTGGCATGGCCATGGTTGATCAAATTATACAGCATAAAAAATAACAACTAAGACTTTAGCTTACAAAGTATAACTTTATACACCTCGAAGGTTAGGTTGACAAAATGATCAGTCTACTGTGTGACATTTTTAGAGATTAATCTCAAATTTTAGGAAAGGAAAAAAAAGTGCTGAAGACTATTTCCTGTGTTCCAAAAGTGCTATTTGAATATAGATATGCTATTCTAAGATTTTAATTTTTCTTTATGTTAGAATAGCTAATTTCAGGATTTAAACTCTGTCTTACACAGAAGACACATAAGGGATCCCTCAGGTTTTGGACTCTTATATTATGTGCTGAAGTATGGCAATAGTGAAACAGAGGCGGTGATGCAATCCATGCAAATTGTAAAATACTACAACAGAAATTCCTATATTAAGACCACATTATCAGTGAGTCTTCCTTTTCCTGGGTCACAAGACTCAGTAATTAACATCAAGGCTCTGACACTGAGTAAAAGCCTCAGCTTTCATCTACTTCAGATGACCTCTTCAAAGCTTCATTGTAAGATTTAATTGCACTGATTAACAGAGATCAGAGTCAATTAGCTATTTGCAGGCTGCACATCACATCACAAGGCACCTATGTTTGCAGTGATGCTGCATGACAGCAAACCAGATCAATTAATGTAACACAACACTTGTGTTCTTCCCCAAACATGCATCTCCAGATTTCGGATGCCTCTGCACAAACGTTGTCAAGGCTGCCACACCTAGCACAAGCTCAGCAACATTAAAACTCTTTACAAATAGGAATTACTGGCTTTTCTGAATGCAACAAGAACTTCCAAAATGCACCAAGAAAAACACCAATAAAACACCCTCAACTTATCAGTGTCCTTTTAACATTCCAAAGTGAAGGATCAAGCTTCCTCCACAGCTACTTCTTTAACTTCAGAAGATATTTAGGAGAAATAAGTAATAAAATAATCAACTTTTTCACATCACAGACACCCTTCGATCTCTCTGGGAAACGCACCTTTGCCCTGAACCTAGGCTGGACAGCAATAGCATACACAGCACCAAGTCCTTTGCAAGCTTCCCTTCACAAATGACTGCACCATGAGTGCTGAGGCAGCATGGCCATTCATCTGCCAGTCCTGAACTTTGCAGATCATTTGTTTCTTTGAATACAGTGTAACTTTCTGTTCTCTATTAATTACAGCTCTACTACTGACTCAGCGACCAATAGCAGAAAAAGTCTCGACATAGTATGTATAAAGCTAATATAGTGGTTCCAACTTTCAGTTGAGCCAAGACATGCCTAAATTTATGTGATCTTCATATTTCTCAATTAGAATATACACAGAAATATAATTGCAAATTGTAATATGTAC
Source organism: Sakesphorus luctuosus (assembly GCA_013396695.1). NCBI lineage: Eukaryota > Metazoa > Chordata > Aves > Passeriformes > Thamnophilidae > Sakesphorus > Sakesphorus luctuosus. Next base: position 54,459 of record VWZD01001279.1, read on the forward strand.
TTTGTGCTTGTACATTACAATGATGACCATTATTTAGGTACCTCCAAAATCTTGAAAGCTGACCTGAGCTTCCTTTTCCCGAGCTTTAACCATGTACAGCTAAGTCACAACTTCAGACCAAGAGAGGAGTGTCTGAAGTTGTTTGCTGTGTGCCAGGACATCCCAAGCTCAGTGCCACAATAATATATCTGCAAGACTCCTGGTCTGCTCATGGTCATAGTCTTCTGCAGCTGTCTGGAAAACACTGTGGAGACATGCTTTTCATCTTTGGATGATTTTACACATTATTTCTGACTTGATCTTACGTCTATTTTGATAACTTTTTTTGGTGGGATACTGAAAGCAGGTTGCTGCAGACTTCAGAGTGCTTTTTATTTTCTTAGCTTTACATCATATAGTTCATATTCTGCATTTTAAATGCTGTATCAAGTTCTCTTCTAAGTGGACCCCACAAAAATTCTCAAACACCAGGAAAACCTCAAGATGTTGCAAAACCACCACTTCAACCAATGGGACTGAATTTACAGTACTACTCTTCAATGACATGCATGTGCAAATCACTTGTGTATGTTTTTAATTAACAGATAACAATAAACTAAAAATATTTTTCTGCTGACATTAATGTACATGCATATCTCAATAATCATAACAAATATTAATATTGCATTAACTTATGTATTATACATAAAATTGTAAATGAAGCAATATTGAGCATTATTCAGATTGAGTAAGGGATCAAAGAGATCTAGCCAGAGCAAATGAAGGGCTACATGAGGTGAGATGCCTCCAGTCACAATAATTGCACGTGAATGGCTTCTGAAAGGAGTAAAGATGAAATACACATATATTTTACTGAGCTCTAAACTGCACACCAGCTTCACTACTAAGGCAGGGGCTGAGGACTGCGTGAAGCCTTCCAGGGTGCCATTCATTCTCTCCTACAGGTAATCACAACACCTGTTCCCACTCAGACAACTGATGAAACTACATCTTTAAAAGTAATTTGCTCTCTTGACCTCATTGTGACTGTAGGTTTATCCCTCCAAGACACTTGGGAAACATTTGTATACAAACATTTCCATTCTTGCTTCACTAACCAAGTCTTGGCCCAAGGCTGGATCACACATGTCTTCGTAGTAATCCAGAACTGATAGTAATGCAGATCATGACCATACCTCTGTCTCTCCATTTCTTAGAATTAAGCTCAAAACAAGCGGACAGATCAATAAAGATTTCTGTCCTAGGACACAAGATTAAAAATACCTGACTTGAGAGAAATTGAAAAATTAGAGGTCAACATATTTTTAATGAAAAATTATTGAGGCTAAGGAGATCAAGAACATCTCAAAAAAAGGAAGGGGTAGTGGTTTGGTTGGTTGGTTGTTTTTTTAATATAAATCCATAAAAATAAAGCTTTTTGACCCCTCACCTTAAAAGGATTTAAAAAACTGAAATTATCAAAATACCTTATTAATTGCCTCTAAACCTACTAAAGTCTTTTTTCAGAAAAATTAAATCTCAAAATTCTCTTTGCACAAAAGGTTCTGGGGTATGGGCTGTTTCCTAAATAATTGTATTTGGGGTACCTGTTTGGCTTGGGCATGCATGCACTTGTGCACAATCTCTCTTTTCATATCTAAAGAAAAGTCAGTGACCCAGGAAATCACACCCTCAGTAAGACCAGGCTCTGTGAAGACCACCACAGCATGGCAGAAAGGACAGCCAAAATACTTCTCTTTCCAGGGCTTTGCAGCTCTTCTGGGTAGCAAACATTCTCTACATGCATTTGTGTTGAGAGTCCAATAAGCCTCTCTCTGTACTTCAGAAACATCTGCGCACTCCCCACCTTGACAAGCTGCATCTCCACAAAATCAGCCAAAGCAGCAGCACTGTAAGGGGTTCTCAAAGAAGAAAAAAACAGCCAAGAAACTAAGTGGAACTTCTCCTTGGGAAAGCAGAACTACACCTTAGTGTTGATACTGACCACCACTTAAGCACAAAACTCTCTTTCTGCAAATAAAGAAAATATAGCACAAACCCAATAAGACTAGAGTATAATAAAATGGCTTAGGGAGCAAAGAAGGGATATAGGAACCCAGGGAAATAACAACAGGGTCAGAAACACCACCATAAAAATCCTGCTTAGTGTCTATTTACTATCACACATATAAAACCAAATGGAAGTCAGAGTCAAAATATCAATTAAATTGAAAAAGACCTCTCAGATCATTGAGTTCAACCTGTGACCAAACACATGTCAACTACACCATGGCACTAAGAGACATATCCTGTCTTTCCTGAAACACCACCTTCGGGGACAGTGACTCCACCACTTCCTTGGGCAGCCCATTCCAATATCTAATCATTCTTTCTGTGAATTTTTCTTAAAAGAGCCAAGAGACAAACTATTTTAAAAGTACAAAGCCCTCTGGAGTTCAAGGTAACACCCTCAGGTGCATGGTGTGACTCTTGGGGCTGTGCTGTCAGAAGCTGGACTTCAACAACCACTGTGAGTCCCTTCCAACTCAGTATGTTCTACAATTCTATGAAAAAATTGAGTCTTGGTGATTATTAATTTTTTCCCCCCAGTTCAGCTGCCCGGTGAAAGAAATCAAAGATAACACAGCATTTAAGCTAACTACAGTTTCTTGGAATATTTACTCTGGGTTTTGATCATTGGGCCCAGATGTCTCAGTCCAATTCTGTATTCCGTCCTTATCCTGGGGAACCTAAGTAGAGATGCTTTCCCACACCCCATGAGATGGTGCTTCTCTTCTCCTGGTTGGAGCTCAGCAGAGGTGATTAAAGCAGCCAAGCAGCTGCACAACTACACCAAGTGCAATTGACTGATCCCTTCGGAAAACCTTTCCCCCCATTATTTTCTAAAACCTGGGCCAAAGACTTGTGTATTTTGCATCATTCTCAGAATTCTTAAAAATGTTCACGAGAACTTTCTTAGAAGAGTAGATTTCCATTATATGTGATTTTAAGATAAGTTAATACTACTAAAATTCAGGGGAAATTGATACTGAAAGGTATATTTAATCTTACCCTAAAAACTTCTTGAATGAATCAGATTACATTCACAAGTCAAATTGTAATTCAGCTTCCGCAACTCATGTCTGTTGTTTCTGCCTGAGTGCAAAATCTTGCTCAATTTGCCAAAACGAAGCAGTATTCTACATTTTACTGAGAAAAGGAGGACTTTGGAGGTTTTGGGGATAAAGAGATAGGTAGAAGAACAGGAGGTGTGTTAACTGGTCTTTCTCTTCCTGAGTATTTTGATATTTTAGATATTCCTGAATATTCTCATAGCATTTCCTCTAGGCAATCAAAGGGAAATAGATAGAGGAATCACTTCTTTTTTTTCTGTGTTAGAAAATAATAATTATTATAAATGGCCAAACCATTAGAAATCTCTAAGAGGAGACACATGAATAGTTTTTCCCTTAATTGCAATTGCTATAGATTAGTACTCCTGCTGGGAGTACTCCTGTTTTCCCTTTTATATTATCTGAGATGAGAAGATTAGGTGATCAGTCCTCAAGCTTTCTCTTAATCCTCTAAAATCGCCTGTGCTTCTCAAGTTCCTCTCTCCTTTCCTAACTGTCTTGTTTCCCTTTTATATTAAGCTGGAAAGTAGTTTCTTTCAGGNAGTCCACTGTATGCAATATATAAATAAATTGCAAATAAAACATAATTTAAAAAAGACCAATTTTCAGCAGTAAACATGGTCTGGGATTTCCCTGATTACTGCTAAGCTATCCCCTCCTTAGTGACCTCTCTATTACACAGAAAGGAAAGAAGNCAGAAAGTTTTTGGCTCAACTATGTATTTCTGCACTGCAACCAGTTAAAGGCAAGAAAGATGCATGAACATAGGATTTCTTCTCACAGAATATTTGTGTCCAACTGCTTCAGAGCATCTCTGTGTCATTCACATTCTGCCACATCTTGAACAAGAGGAAGATGCTCTTAGAAATGCTTAACCTTCCCAGAATAGCAGTGGAGGATGTCAGTGCCAAAGGTGATTAAGGTCTCCATATACTAAACCACAGATTTTTCCTATGTAAAATGCAAATTTGTAAGACCAGCAAAAAGACCAGAAATTATGACCCTCACAAACTTGTAGATCATGGAAAGACAACGCATTCTTTGTAAAAGTACACATCCTTTCAGCACAGAAAAACTCATGCTGGATGTAAAAAATTTAGGCCTTTATTATAATCTCAATCTCCCTTACTTTTAGGTATAGGAGGTCAAAATTTTTTATGTGATGCTATATAATTCAATCCCCTTGCCACCTTCTCACTTCTTTAGAAGAATGTTATTATCCAAACATCTGGATCTGCTGTCTTCTCTGTAATATAATAAGCAATATTTTATGGGCTGTATGTTCCTGTAGAAATATTGTATATGTATGCAGTTACATACACTGTGTTGAAGGTAACAGAGAAAAGTATACTGCTTATATTCTCTACACCTGACTGTGTCTTATGTTTCTCATGATGAAGAACAGGACCAGCAAAGTCTACGCACATTGTAAAGGCCTGTTTAAAAACTGCTCACCTCATGATCTAAACTACTTGCAATAACAGATTATCTGATTAAAGCTCATCTAACATAAGTAGATAAATTTATCTTGCCTACAGGCACAAATGAGAGTGCATCTGCAAACTTACAGTAATGTTTATCTATTGGTCTCTTTCACAGCTCAATAACACACACTGAATAAGCATTTCAATAAACTCATCCGCCTTTTGTACTTCAGGAAAGGGGGGCAAAGAAGGAGCAAATGCAGACATCTCTAGTTTTCGTGTAAGCCAACAATTTAAAAAGCGTCTATTACAGCACACTTGGCTCCTGACTAACTACTCGAGAACCTGTCATATGGCATGCCAAGTTCTTTCAAATCTCTGAACAGGTTTATTATTACTGCTCTACAAGTCTGCAACAAGTCTTGGCAGACCTACCACTCAACAAGAGGAACACTAGACCAGATGTGTTTAGAATCCAAAAGCACAAAGTTGCCATTTTCCATTTACAAGTCACTCTTAATCTTTTCAGCTAACCTTTCAAACTTTAGTCTATCCAGGGTCTTGCCCACTTAAGCAAGACATATAAATGGAAATGCAATGATAGAGTTATCAGCCTAACTTTTCATGGGCCAAAGCCACTTTTCTAGTACATTAATAAGTCTTTTGGTAAATGTAAGTGAAGACAAACAAAAATGACTAAATGTTGCTGGGCTGCAAAAATACAGTGCACAGATATACAGTATTTCAGTTGACTTTCCCTGCAGCACTGTGGGGAGGACGCAAACACACACACATACATTCAGGTCAATTTTGAATGATCTTTCCTCACCTCCAGACTCCCCCTTTTCACCCCACACTCCCCACAAACATCAGGAAAAACAAAATTACCATATTAGAGGTGACCAGGATGTCACCGATACTGACTAAATGATCAATGATAAGAAATTCAAAATACCACAATTATTAATTCTCAGATGGTCAAGTAATATAATGATGTAATGTATTTATTAAACTCTGCTTTTTTAAAAAGAATCTCTGGCTCACAGAATTGAAACAGAGAGACTTTAAGAACAAAACCTAAAAATGAAGATTCTGGAGCATACCTCTGGCAAACAATGTCAGCTCCAACATGTTCAGGACATAACTAATCAGAACAGAAAAGATTTTTTCATGAAACACATATGTCTATGGCCTGTGGAGGCCAAAGGCTTCTCAGAGGTTTATAAAACTAGCTAAGATATGAACAATGGAAAATGTCACAGTATTTCATAAACACATACTCTCTCACCTGGAATTCTTTACAAAGATGTTTTTCTCTTGAAACAGAAGCAATCAAATAACAAAGAGTCTATTTTAATAAATAATTAACAACAGAGGTAAAGTACTACAGTGAATGCAGATTCATAAAGGAGTAAATTAATCCCTGAAATATGTTGCCTGAAGGAATACCAAAAATTGCAATGTTTTTTGGTGATGTGTGGTGGTTTGGTTTTTTTGGTATTTTTGAGGTGGGTTTTGTTGTTTTGGTTTTTTTAATGGGGTTGTGTGTGTGTGACTTTCACATCATTTTGCTACAGGTTGTAACAAAGAACAAAACACTAAGAATCAATGAGAGAATAAAATGTCTAAAGTGTCTAAATTTCAAAAAACATCATTTAAATTTTTGAAGAAAGCTTACACTATAAGGAATAAACTTTGAAATAGGTTTAGGTTTCATTTCAGTGAATGAAGAATCATCTATGTTGCAAATTTCTCTTTAGTTATGGAATACTTAGATTCCATAGTACTTCTCAAGTGCAAGAAACTACATCTCATCAGAAAAAATATTATTATTAGAAAATGTGCTTTCCTGTATTTTGCATGCTACTAGTTTTTCATCAGACATGTAAACATTATGAAACAAAAAATTTCACAAAACTGTATGCTTTAGAAAACAGTTCAATATCATGATCAGTTCTTGGAAGCAGCTAAGAACACACCAGAGACCTTTGATTTTATTCTTGTTTTGAAAGCGCAGAGATTCTAGTAGAGTTGCTGTAGCATGGTTTAGTGAGCACAGAACTTCAAGCAACATGGATCAGTGTTAATCAATGATCAACAAACACTTTTAACTAAAGCCCTAGCAACTTCAGAAGATGTTAAAATGTTCACTAACACTCAACAACCTTTGCTGAAGAAGCCTCTCAACTTTCCTGCTTACTGCTAGTTCTATTCCAACACCATATCCACATGCCCTGTATCTTTGAGAACTTCAGCAGTGTAACATCTCAAAGGACTGATTTAGTTCTCAGTTTAGCCTATGTGCATTGGTCAGTGAGGTAAGCTGCAATCTTAAACAGCAAGGTTTATAAAGAAGGAGCATGCTTCTACAAACTAAGAGATGTCTCCTGACCACTTCAGCAAAGATGCTAAGAGGATGGTAGGAATTGGTATGCCTCATTACTGTGTAATGGTAACCCAATTTCAGGGCATTATGGAGGCATTCTATTCTTTCCTTACACAAACCAAGATGAGTTGCTCAAATGTGGATGACCTTATGGAAACACAGTTGGTGCTTTTAACATCTCTAGCATACCTATTCTCTTCTTAATGACAAGGATCAGCAGTTGGAAAGGTCATGACTGAGACCTCCCAGGATGATGAAGAAGAGCAGCTAATCACGCCACAAGTTATGCAACTGCTGGGGTGGGGGGCGGGGAGTTCAAAAACCAAAGCAGATTGCTACAAAGACAGGCCTATGTACAACAGATAGATATCTATATAACTGTAGGGATAAATACTTACCTGTATGCACAGGAACATCAGACAGCGCCAGACACCCTTCTCCGCAGGGGAAACTCAGAACCATGAGACACTATGCACATTTTGCTCTACATGACCACCATACACCTTCCTATACACCTCCGAGGTGAACACTGGAATCTGACTCAGAGATTGATGAATGTGAGATTATTCATGTTAATATTCTGATAACATTATCTCAATGAGGTGAAAGGAGAAGCTTATAGGATACAAAGAGAGAATATTTTTACAGATCAGTGCTTCCTTTATAAACGAAATTTTGGGGTAGGAAACTCATTGGACAGAGACTCTTTCTACATAGGGAATTTTTCCATTCAGGTCTTGTAATACTACTATCAATACAAAACTTTCTGAGGGCAGTTGAAGAACAAACACACATTGGAAAACATGCCATAAAATGGGAGTTGTTTCTTTTGACAATATGATGAATTATACCAAATGACACAAATGTCCTCCTACAAATCTTTGTGAACTTCATGACAAGACATGTTTGGTTACTGCTTGTCAAGCTAGGTTCATTTTCTCCTTTCAACAAGCACCTCATACAAAAAAAATCCTTATTAATTAATGTTATTATTCCATAGCAACTTTCTTTACACAGTCACAAAAAAGATCTGTCCCATCACAATGAGATTACATAAAATACGCATTCACCTTAGTTATATAACACCTCTTGAAATGGTCTTTAAATACGTGTCTTTTACCAACAGTTTTTCCCCAAACATGCATGCTTTCTGGACAATCAGAAATCTGAAGTTGCCTTCTTCAGTTTAAGAAAGATGTTTTTATGGTTTTGCTGCTTCTTCACTCCTTAAAGGCGTTATTAGCATTATTCAAAAAGATAGTTGATAAAGAACATTTAACTGTTTAACAATACTCAACAGACAGTTGATTATAGAAAGACATGTCAGTGCGCATATGGCAGGCAGATAAATTATGCACATCTGGATTACTTTGGGCAAAAAACACAGTTAAGTGTCTAACGCCAAGTTTAGCAATCTGTCACTATCAATATGTGCATTTATTTAAAAGACGTCAAGGATTCAAAGTCGTATTTTCTATTTCTTCATAAAAGTTCCAGCTTTTCATGAGACTGCAAAATAGGTGACAAAACACGTTGCTTAAATTGTCAAAGGCTGTATAAACAGGGAAAATTTTTAACTCACCTTGCATATAGGAGTACCCAAACTTTCTCATCAACTTTACTCTTCATTACTTTATAATAATATCTAATATATAAGGTAGGTAATCAAGTTCTGAATAGCCAGCCTCAAAACTTAGCTGAAAATGGTTAAAACAATTTGGTAAGTTCAAATAAAATGGCAATAGCTTATAGTGTGTAACAGTGGTTCTTTCATTGGATAAATATGTTCAGACTCAATCGAATGTACCTATGTTTAGACACAATGAAATATCTTGAACTCTCTACCACCAGAGGGGGAACCTCTATTGTGATTTCTCTCTTTCAACACACTACAAAAGCAAACTTCTAAATCTGTTACTTAACTTCTAACACATTCTTTTTAAAAACCTCATATACGACTAAATTAACACTCCTACTTCCCACAAGCATTCAAGACACAAGACCTAAATTGGCTGATTGCACTTGTTGCTTTGATCACACCATGAGACAGCATTTACCAGCATGACTGTATGTTAAGGCAAATGGAAACACTCAGATATTTCTTGACCTTTGTTTTAAACTACATCTTATCAGTTTAAACAACTCATTTCACAATCAAAATCTTTTGGAACTTTGTTCTTCTTTCACAGAAATCAACATTTCTTCTACCTGCACTTGAGTCTCTAAGTTATTTAAAACTACATACTGCCATTATCATCCTAGAGTATTCAAAAGACTTTTCTATATGGACATAAACTAGAGAACAGCAATAACCTCCTTCCACAAAGTGAACTGCAATCTTGTGCAGCAAGGCAACAGCAAAGACACGAAATGAACCTGCATTTCATAGACCTCAATAACTGTAATGACTTCCCTTACTATGGTTAATTCTCATTTTAATTTCTCTCCCTCAAAAGNTTGGTTTTTGTTTTTAAGGCCTAAACATTTTACAGGCAAAACACTTTTCTCACTAGAAGATGAGTGCATATACAAAAAACAAAGAATAAAAAAAATACCCAAATCCCTGTCTAATTTTGCCAAAATCTAATCGGGATGCTTAACTGTGCCATTACATTGTGCTCAAACACAACTTTGATCATAAATTCCTTTTCAGAGACCAAAATGAATGACAATAGGAAAGCAGGTTTCTATGGCAGGGCAGCTCTGTTAAACCTTTCAATAACCATGTCAGCTCCCAGGGGCTTTAATTTGCTTCTGTGGTGGCCTTTGTTTTTATCTTTAAAGAATTCAGTAACTACATGACATACACGTACTTAATTTTTTTTTTCAGTATTCTTTGGTAAATTTCTAATTGCTCTCAGACATACATTTCTGAGTGATGATGGTCACCAGAACAGATTTTCAGAGCACCACAGACAGGTGAGGTTCTCAGCCTCTGACAAGAAGTCTCAAATGCTGGCAATTTCAATTCTTTTGGGGAGTCAAACAGGCAAGCACAGCTCTAATTTTCTGCTTTTTAGTATTCGTCTTCCCAATCAATGCTTGGTGACAGTAGCTGGTACACCCTGTCTGTCAATATATTTTTTTTCTGCAGAAGTAGTTTCATGGGGGAAAAAGAAAGAAAAAGAATGTTATGGGACTCTAGTTTGCTTTCCTCCTCTTCATCTTTTCTCCCTTGTTATTTGCCTGTTAAACATAAGATGAAATACTTGAGTCTGTCTGCAAAGACAAGAAGAAGGTTATTACTGCATGACAAACAAGAAACCTTGTGTTTTCTAACAGCAAGCTGACAGCATCGAAGACAGGCTACAAGAAACATAGTTTGGCCCTTTCAAAACAAAACTTTAGATATTATGAGAAAATAATATCTTCCTAGAGCTATGAAATAAAAAAAAAATTAATATGGCCTTAAAATACATTATCATAGAACAAGAAAACCTTGTAGGATCCAGTACCCAGCACACAAGTCAAAGGAGAAGTAGAATGGTGTTGCTAGAAGGATTGGTACTGATCTATGCTTGGTATAGAAAATTATGATGATAGAGTTTTATCTTGGAAATTTTTCTCAGTGACTGAAAGCTCATCAAGGGATGCTATGGTGGTGGTATCCATAACCCTTTCTCTGTAGGAACAGCAAGTATTCTACTAAAAGGATAGATAAGGCCAGGCTGGATGGGACCCTGAGCAACCTGCACACAACAGGAAGACTGCAACTAGATGATCTTTAAGGCCTCTTCCAACCCAGGCCATTCTATGGTATCTAGAAGTCCAAACTAAAATCAGAGAGGTTTTAAATAAAAAGGTGACACAACCAAACTATTTTTGAAAGACAACTAGTTTCAACTGCCCACTCAACAAGAATTGACTTCAATTTTCCTTTAAGAGCAGAAATTTTGAATTTCAGAGTGTTTTCAAGTAAGATAATTATAAACATGGTGATGAATAATTGCANGGGTCATTAGCTTGTATTCTCAAAAATAATTACATTATTCTGATTGTTAAAAATGTGACTTCTTTCTGCCAATAGCAAATGGAAAAGTGCACAGTGGACATTTGCTGGAGAGTCATTAAGATGGAAGCTTTTTACACAGAAGCATCTTATGAATTAAAATATTTTAAATGTGCACAGGTTTTATTTCATTTATGTATTTTCATTTAAAACACCCACAAAATATGCTCTGATTGGAG
>VWZD01001279.1:85655-97583 GCA_013396695.1 Sakesphorus luctuosus
AATAGACTAGGCCACATTATTAAACTGATATATCAAAATCCATATTACATTTCCTTTAAATAGTCATTTTTTCTTTCTAAGTCTGTTTTTACATGAACAAGACACAGAACTTGTAGATTCTATCCCTGCATCATTTTAGTTTACCTTTTCATGTAACTTGATATACTATTTTTTGGCATTTTTCCTAAGTATGGATTTTTGGAGGAAAGGACCAACAACTTAAGAAAATATTCTACAGTGTAGTTTACACAGCTCTCAATCTCTTCATATGAAAAGCATCACTATACTTGAGTCATATTTACACCCTTTTTTAACACATAATAATCTTAATTTCATTTGGCTAACAAAGGAGCCATAAGTAGCAATGTTCAACTATACTGTACTAATGGCAGACATACTACAGACATATTTGTTCCGAGTTGAAACTCTGAAACATTGTATTTTAAACAAAGAAGTTGACGTAAAAAAGAAACAAATACAAGGCAACAACACAGTCAAGAGCTGAAACCGTTTTCAATCTGCTGCAATGGCAGAACAAACAGATTTCACATACAATCTTGAATATCAGGAGTCCTTTATGAACAGAATGACACAATCAAATTTTAACTTCTCCCTGCAACTTCAGAAGAGTAAGTACAGCTTCTCAAGAAGAATCAGTAACTTTCAGCATTTCTTTAATGTATGTGACATGATAGGAATATAGGCAAGAGGAATTTTTCAGAAACTGAAGATCAAAAAGTACACTGAATAGAATAATTACATAATTTACTATGGGATAGCTAGAAATTAGACAAAAATATTCCTCCTTAGAAGAGGAAAACCAGAACTAGTCAAGGACTTCAGAACAGGAATTGCAACTTGCCTCCACATCGGTACACGGCAATTCAGAAAAAAGGTTTTACATAAAAAAGACAACCTATGGCTGCAATCTAGTGCTTTAAGCAGTTGAAAAGAATGGAGTAATGGAATAGTGTAAAATTAAAAATAATAGCGAATAAAAACACAAGCTAAACAAAAAAATCACTGTCCCTGCAGCTTTTCATAAGAGTAGTTTAGCAAACATCTTTTCTCCCTTAAGCAAAATATGGTGAAAGCAGAAGATCTGTTTGTATCGAAGTATTAATTGTCTGTTTTCCAGAACAACTAAGCCTGTATAGAGTGCATTGGACTAAGTTATTGGGGTTGGGACTGTTCTTGGTCTGCATACTTACAGTAAAGATAAACTGAGGCCCGTCCTTAACTAGCATGTCAGTGGTGTGCAGATAAATAAATACAAACAGGCAAGATGCTGCCACATTAACATACCTCTTGTACGGAGCGAGCTGCGGGTTTGTCTTGATGATTGGCCAGTATTAAAAATGGCAAAGTACATAATTGTGGGTGCTGGAGAGCAGAATGCAGTTCATTCCTAGCAGTTTCAAGATCATCTTCAGAGGAGGCGCTGTCTAATACAAATATTACCCCTTGGGATCCTTGGTAATAACGACTCCAGTATTTCCTGATATTGTCAGCTCCTTTCAAGACAATAATAAAAATTAATTAAAACAAGAATAATTTAACGAATTTAACACTTGTAAATGATCTCCCTTGAACAATCAAAACAATTAACTAAATTTTCTCTTTATTCCCATTAAGAGAATGAGAAAAGAAGAAAAAGCAATCAGAACTACCATGCTTCCAGTACCACAAAGTCTAATCCTTTACTATCTCACTGAATATCTTGCCACTAATACCTAAATCTTTGCCCATTCTTTTTCACTTAGCCCTGCAGCTCCTTGCCATAACCTGAAGCTTCCGTCGTGGCAGTTTCTCATTTCTGAGCGTGATAAGTTCTTCTAGTTCCTCTCCAAATCATCAGGCAACCACCTTACAATTGGGGGAAAAAGGTATCAGGCAAGCCTATTAAAATAATTAGATACTTAAAGGGGAGAATGATGATACAACAGTGAGTTGAACAGTGAATGAGAAGCTATGATGACAACATGCAAAGGCATTCAGTTCAACCACTTTTGCTCTATCAACCACACTAAGGATTCTGGAGGAGTCCACCAGCAGACACATGAGTGACTGTACAGGCTTATATGCCACAGTAATTTTTAGGACACAGTTCAGCAGCACTCAGTCATCTCAACAGAAGCCAAGCAATAAGGTTATCAACAGAAAGCTTTTGTGTCCCCTGGAGAGCAGCATATGTTGCAGCATTGAGGTAGGAAAAAAAATTGTATTTGACAGCTGTCAAACTATCTAAACTATGATTTGGATATGGGCTATTCTTTGTATGTCTGAATCTGGCACCACACTCATGGGGACAAACACTAAACAGTGAACAGCAGAAGCAATAGTCTAGTGGAAAACTTGATATGTCTGCCAGACAGTGACTTGCAGAAATGTAATGAAGGAATGTTTTATAGACACTTTTCTTGTTTTCAGACAGGGAAAAGTGGATTTCCATGTATACACAAATATCAAGGACTGAAAATAATAAAACCCTACTGTTCAGGGAAATAAAATGACACAAAATTTCTGAGAAAAATGTAGGCACATAAGGAGATTTTAATGCAACTTAATGACTGTAACATTGATATGATACTTAAAATAGTCACTTAATTCATACATTATGTGACAAAAAAGACAGTCACTTACCACAGGTGAGGAAATAACTATCTAGAAAGGAATTAGCACCATATACATTACATATTCAACTCAAGAGTATTTAAATTTTGACTCATGGAGTTACTGTTACCTTGGTTCCAGCCACTATGGAACATTAAGCACTTTGTTTCTGTATCTGCACCCAGCACAAATTAGTGGGCTAACAAATGTTGTGAACACACATACACGCAATTTTTTCCTACAGAAGATATTGAAATCACATAACTTGGTTTTTTTGGGCAAGAGACCTACAGAGTTGACTACTTAAAGGCAAATGGCCACGGGGTTTAGTCAAGACATTGCTTAATTTCTTGTTTAATTTAACCAGATTCAAAGTAACAATGCAAACATTTAATTTATTTTATCATCAACCTCTGAAGATTAGTATTATATAAATATAAGAGGATTGCATTGAAAGGTAGTTTTATGTTTCTGTACTACACAAATATCTGCTCACTGTACATTTAAAGAATTTTACAGCATTTGTTAGAAGTCCTGGTCCCTCCCAACAGCTGTCTACATCAGAACCAAGTAAAGCAAGTTGCCAGAGGGACACTATTTACACAGCCACACACAGCATTGTTGCTGGCATCTGAAGTATCACATTACTTTAAAAACTAGCAAGGAATCACTTTTGATGAACTTAAAGGCCAAGACCATGATCAGTTCTTTGAAGGTATTCTTTTTCCTGGCAACATAACATCTGTATTATTTACTCTAAGCATCAGTCAGCTACCTTTCAATCATATCACTGCCAGAACTTGAGTCTTATCTTTGTAACCGTAGTCATTCTAAACAGAAAAACCGTGTGGTGAACTGCAGAGCATCTGACCTCTTGTATCCAGGCACTTGGAAGAAAGCAGACCATGGATACCTACATGGGACATTGAAGCCAGAAAAAGAGTATGCTGATTTTTTGACCTTACACTCTTTTCTTTTTGGTTCAGGTTCTTTAGCAGCTTAGCTTTGTTTCTTTGCAAAGCGACACCACCAAAGTTTAGGAGTCCTTTTCTCTCCAGCTCTGGTCAGTCACCATGGCATAGTTATAAGAACCAACTTACAATGAAACTTGGTATTTCCTTTGGGATCTTCCATTATTCTAATGACCTGCCCTGAAATTGCTTACACTTCAATTCTGAGGAAATCACAGCCTGAGGTTTAAGAATAATTTGCACTAAGCAGACAAGAAAAAAGACTGCTAAAGCTGTACCTTGGGGTGCCATTTTAACCATTTTTCTGGCAAATGCTCTTGAAAAATAATTCTTGGCATAAATAAACTATCAGCAGCTGGAAATCGCAATTTCTACAATACAAATAACTTGATATTCTTTTGCCTTAACTCTTCATATCCAGGGATCATAATTTGCTCTCAGCTTCTTTCCTCAGAGCAGGAAGCAATATGTTGTGAGTTAGCCTGGGCAGGAAACACTGGACTATGAATAGTGATCCAGACTTCACATTTTGTGGCATGACAAGTTTAGTCTTAGAAAGCAAGCAATTGTTTTTCAAGGCGCAGTTTAGCACAGAGTATACTATGAATTAATCTTTTCATCTATTCCAAAGATTTCTAAGACAAGAAGTTTCAAAGTCTGAGTTCCAGAATGTAATGGACAGCCATTAAACATCCTCAGGCTCTCAGAAGACTGATGAGATAAAACTAGGAATTTAACTTAACTGGCACCCAAAACAACGTAGCAAACAATAGTAACACATAAAAGAGGCATTTAGGTTTGTTGGCCTAGTATCATCTGTTTCTCTAATAACTTTGCACCATGCAGCTGTTTCTTCAACCACTTTACGCCTAAACTAAGATTAAAAAATTAAAAATAAAATAAATAAAAATCTCAAAAACATCAGAAAAACATAGCAATTCATACTAAACCTAGGGAGCATGCCATATGAAAGGTTCACTGAAATGTGATGTTTGGTGCAGTAGCTTCCTCAGCCACAGGAAAGAGTCCCATGATTTGTGTTCCTCAGCAATGAACCTGTGGGTGTGGGTTGAGCCCTGTGATGTGTCTAAAGCATCCAATTTACAAAAAAACTTGGGGAAAACAAACAAACAAACAAAACCCACAACAAAACCCACAACAAACCCCAACACACTGCAACACAATCACACCACTTACTAGAAAATAAAAGACAGTATTCAATCAAACACAGGCTTGAATTGCTTTATTACAGAAAAAACCAAACTCTCCTCACAGAAAAATGACTAGATGTTTTAATTAAAAACCTCAATCATTTAGCATTACTACAGGGCAGGTTTATTCAAGTAACTGTAATTTTAAAGAGCTTGCATTCTGATATTTTTAAATATCATATAAATAAATTCCACAGCACAGTCCATGTCAACACTGTTAATGATTTGTATCAGTGCCAACAGTGGCCCTCGGAAGCTGGGGGGAACATTTTGAGTTATATGCAGTTTAATACAACCCAAAACAGATTGCCCAGGTACACACTCCTGGAAATATTACACAAAACACAGAGCTGTAAATCTTCCTTTCAACTATGAATACTTCTATTTACATCTCCATTTACAGTGGTTTGAGGCTCCCTTCAATTCCCTTCTTCTTAGTACTTTCAAGAGAACAGAACATAGCATTAAAGAAAACAAAATCACTGAAACAGATTTACATGTGTCAAGTTTGTTACTTGTCAGACTTGCAGCAAGTCTGCATCAAAAATAAATAAATGACACACAACCCTTGCTTCAAGATAGTCTAGTCTGCACTTGAAAGCTCTCGTTCACCTCAAAATACATCACAGGTCTGGAGAAGTTACAGTCACAAATCAAGGGAAGAACTTTTCGTCCTTCCCATAAAAAACAGTTAACATGGGGATACAAAAGATTGCAGGCTGCAAATAACTTTTCTACCACTTCAAATACATCATCCACTTGCCAGAAATTAAGACACCTAGGTATTTTGAAGGTTTTGTTGTTGATTAAAATAATATGGAGATCATTTCTCTATGGATAGTAAACAGAACATTCCTAGTAAGCAAAAAGGTGAAAAGCAGCCTAGGAACATGTTAACTATGCTACAAAATTGTTTTGCGTGAAAGACCAGCTCATGGGTGGGGGAGTAAGGAAAGGAAAGGGAAAAAAATATCTCTTATCTGTTCTTGCAAAATCTTTAAACACACCCTACCTTCTCACTCCAAGAAAACCTCATGAAGAAAAAATAACTGTTTCTAAATCTATATAGGGTTTATAACTTTCCTTCCTGTCATAGCCTCACAAGGAAAACTGATGTGGTTTTTTGAGTAATCAAGAAGATGCCTGAAATCTTAGAAATCTTAACACATTCTCAAGAGATGTGGCTGCTCCTTATCTATCTTGGGCAGGTTTCCCAGTACTCCCCCCTGAAATACAGTATACAGTTTGGGGTTGGGTTTTTTTCAACCCACCAGCTCCTTTTATTACAAATAAATTTATAAGTCCTGTTTAAAATACCTGTCTTGTATATATATGAATTTGTCCAATCTGACAGACACATCCACACACAGATACAAACGTTTCCCATGGGTGTAATGTCAGTCACCATTGTATGGATATTTTGCACTGCTATTGTAACAATATAGATGCTAAACCAAAATCTTCTTCAAGGTGCAAAAGTCCCAGGACTTGTACTTCCTAATGTTTAAACCTGCTTTCTCTAGCCTTTCAGGCAGTGCATTCCTGCAATCATACACAAAGCATGGCAGTGGGAAATTGGCACTTTTTTCCCAGAAAAAGGAACATTTTGAGACAGCCTAATCAGCTATATTCACTGCACCAATTCAGCTGAAAACTGAACAGCATAAAGCAAAACAACAACAATAAAATGTTGCAGAATAATTTTTCTGCCTTTACATTGAAACCATGCAAGAAACCATAAATGCACATAAGTTTATGGTGCTTATTTTTATTTTTCTTACCAAACTGAAGTTTATGGAAACCATCTCTGTCATCTGTCTGCTTTCCAGGCTTCCACAGTGAGATTAATGTGGAAGTCAAGCCTTCAGTATTTTCTTTATTATCTAATCAGGTGCTGACTCAAACTTTGAATCTCCACCTACTCCGATATTTAAACCTGCTAATACAATATTCAGGTTTCAAGCACTCGGAAGTAAGGCACATAAGGCTAGTAGGCATACAAAGTAAGCAGCAAGTCCACACAGCTCTGTATTTCTGTCTGCTTAGCCCTTGTGCTGACTGGCCCACAAGAGTTTAAATCAGCTTTAGCTTTTGTAAGGATCAAGGCCTTGCTGTCTAGATTCCAAAATAAAACCTTTCTTGAGGGTGTTGGAGGGGCTGTTTCATAAAAGATATGTATAATTTCTGATGCCAAACTAGGCTGCTACACTCTATCCTTTGATTCTGCCTGAAGAAAATGGAGTTGCAAGTACATAAGGAAACAGAAGTTTTTAGTTAAACCCAAGGTTTTACTTTTCTCTCCACAAAATAACCTACAAAAAACCCCAAGCAGTTCCCACCCCACAAGAAGCTTAACTAGGGAATTCTATGCTTTGTTTATCCTTTTGTACATAGCTGTGACAGTCATAGCTTGCATAGTTCCTGCTTGCTGTGAATAAGATA
Source organism: Sakesphorus luctuosus (assembly GCA_013396695.1). Taxonomy (NCBI): domain Eukaryota; kingdom Metazoa; phylum Chordata; class Aves; order Passeriformes; family Thamnophilidae; genus Sakesphorus; species Sakesphorus luctuosus. Next base: position 92,893 of record VWZD01001279.1, read on the forward strand.
GACTGCATGTTGTCTTTCCTGCAAAAAGTCAGTTTAGAAAAAGAACAACACTTCCAGAGAACAGTGCTAAGATCACTATGCTGAATCTATCAAAGATCCTCAGGACTCACATTAAGATCCATAAGAAGGTGTAAATAATCTTTCTTACCTATGAAATAGGGAAACTGTGTGACAGAGGCTGGGCCTTGGCACCATGGGAACAGCAGGGTGAGCATCACCGATAGCAAACAGATCTAATTTTAATGATTTTGGAAGCTGAATGTCTCTGTGCAACTCACAGCTTGGACAGCTCAACAGAGTGATCTACAAATTTCATCTGCTAAGACATTCTGTAAACTGTTTGATGCAGCTCTGTTGCAGATGGCATGGCACGTACTCCGCAGCCAGACCTTGTAGAGGTGTCAACTGCCTTTTACTCAAACACGGTATGGAGATTTTACTGTTTTGTGTTAGTTTGTCCCTGTTAAGAAGACTTAGGCCAGCATTTACTTGTGGATCAGTTTTCTGATGACTCACTTGATGAAACTTTAACTGCTCTGACAGACTATGTTGTTAGAAGGGCATTGAGTACTCCACTCTACCTTCACAGAGCACAGCAAGACAGTGATTTCCCACAGATACTTAAATTCTAATTAATATATCAACATTATTTTCTTCTTCCTCTCATTTTTTTCACAAGGCAAATACTACCTGACAATTGTTACTGTCTTCTCCAGAGGTTCATATTTTCCCTTCAACTTTGGCTGCACAACAGTGCAACTACTCCTCCTACTCTTTTCTTCTGTTCTTTACTTCCAAAGTAAGGCAAAATACACATACTTCATTTAAGCAATCCTATTTAAAACTATTTGTGCTCAAGCTGTCACTAGACAATTAATATTGCTGGCCTAAGAATGTGAATTTATGACTTTGGCCATGAAGCTTAAGAAGCAACAGCAGTGGGGAGGCAAGTTCTCATCTCTCTTTTCCTGGCCATGCTCAACCAACTGTAGACAAGAGCATTCCTGATATCAACCACTCTACACTCTACATTTGCTAAGCACTTAATGCATTTTTGTCATAAATGAACTTTCGATTATGACTACACAACATGCTTGTGAAAAAGGCCTTTGGGAGTATAACAAAAACAAACATAAACATACAACAATATATTTCAGTAAATAAAACAGAAAACATTACTAAACCTCAAAACATATTGTTAGTATTTTTAGACTTTGTAAGAAGAAAAAGAGCTACTCACATCCAGAATTATTTTTTAATTTTTGATGTTGCTCACTATGTGGCATCTCATCAGTAGTTTCTAAGCCTGAATTTACAAGACCACAAACTACCTTATAAAATAACTTANCCTGAATAAGTATCTCTGTCACAACAGACACTACAACTTCATATCCTGTTTTGACAGTATTACAACATAGGACTGAGAAAAACACACAATAAATGGTGTTTTCCTCCACTGTGTCTCCAGGCTGGAATTTGTTAGAACCAAAGAAAAAGTTTCCTATTGCCTTTACACCTGCACTATTTATCATCTTGAGAACAAATGTCAGCATTCAGCATCTCAAACTTTTTTCAGCAAAACACTGTTTGAATCTTCTGAACAAACATTATCATCTGCCTAAATGTGTTTTCCTTCTCTCCTGTTATGTCCGTCAAACAGAATTTCATTCTTCGTTCTCACCAAAGATTACTGCACCTTAACAGGAAATCGTCAAAACTGTATTTTCTGTCTATACTATTACTCAGCTGAGCTGATTAATATATAAAGAGGTTTATCCAATTGTCCCTGAAAGAATGTGGACTAGGGTATGGCACATCTTCACAGTAATCTAAATGCCACACATTATTTTATGGACTAAATTTTTGGAGAAAAAACAGTAATGTTTTTGATTTCTTAGGGATCAGGAAGGGATAATTGGTTTACCAAAATAGTAATTTACAGAACAAGCCATTCAACTTGATCAGCAAATAAGGGGAACCTCCTTTTCAAGTAATTCAAGCAGATCCATGTTAGATTTGAAAGCTGTATATATTTTTAGCTTTTCAGGATCAAATTCACGTTTTTTTAAACAAAGCATTTAACATCTATGAAACTGGATAAAACTTTACTTTCAAAGGAAGACAATCTGTCTTAGAAAACAAACACAACAAAAAATCAGAAATTCCGTATTTTTTTATATTCTAGTATCATGTGCTTCAAAAAAAACTTATACCAAGAGAGCACAACAAACTTTGCTACATGTCCCTAAACCTTCAAGGATGATGAAGAGATAGTCAGTCCAGGAAGAAACAAAATGAGACTGTCTTCTACATATTTTGCCTGAACATTTACAGCCCTTACAGAAATGAAGAAATAAAAACCTGGCTTCATGAGCAGCTCTGGTGGCAACCAGCACGGTAAAACCTAGCACCATCTTCACCTTCAAGGAAGGATACTACTTCAACCAAACAGAAAGGGTACTACACAGACAGCATCTGTTTCACATAACTGCTTGGCTGCTGAATACAGGAACCATAAGCTGTATGACTTCTGCTGTGTTTTAAATATTGGCTGTTAATATGTTACTGTACGATGACATATGAAGCTTTCTATTACCTGAACTTAAAAAGACAAAGTATCAAAAATTAAAAATATATAGAACTTCACTCTCTAAAAAACATATAACAGTAGACAGTGGTTGGTAAAAACAGATGCCTTTCTACCCTCCTACAAGTTTCCAAGACCAAATACCTGAACAAGACCTCAATATTACAGTAAAGAGAAATTGTATAACAATACCATAACAACTGAAGGCAAAAACCAGGAATACAACAAAAATATAGACTTCTCGTAAAAACCAGAAGCAGAAATTCCAAAACAAATTTAACAGTGATTAAATATAAAAAGTGTTTTCATACAGAAGCAATAGGGAAACCATGCATATCCCAGAAAGCTCAGGCATTACGTTCATCAAACAGGAATACATTTCTCAGCTGAAAGGTTAACTGCTCACAAAATTATTTATGTTGGAAAAGACCTCTAAGAACATCAGCTCCAAACTCTGACTAATCATTCTCTCTGAAACTAGACTGTGGCACTAAGTGCCACATCCAGTCACTCCTTGAACACCTCCAGGGGTGGTGACCTCACCACCCCCCAGGCAGTCAATTCCAATGTTTAACCAACATCTTCATGAAGAAATTCTTTCCAATGTCCAGCCTAAACTTCCACTGGTATAGCTTGAGACTATGTCCTCTCATCCTGTCACTAGCTGCCTGGGAGAAGAGTCCAACCCCCTACCTGGCTACAATCTCCTTTCAGGCAGTTGTATAGAATGATAAGGTCTCCCCTGAGACTCCTTTTCTCCAGGCTAAACACCTCCAGCTCCCTGAGCTGTCCTCACAGGACTTGTGCTCCAGCGCCCTGCCCAGTGAGGGGCCCAAAACTGAACACCAGACTTGAGGTGTGGCCTCACCAATGCCTAGCATAGATGGACAGTCACTGCCTGGGTCCTGCTGGCCTCAATATTGCTGACACAGGCCAGGATGCCCCTGGCCTTCTTAGCCACCTGGGCACACGCTGGTTCATGTTCAGCCACTGCTGACCAAAACCCCCAGCTCCTTTTCCACGAGGCAGCTTTCCAGCAACTCTTCCCGCAGCCTGTGGTGCTGCCTGGGGTTGCTGTGACCCAAGTGCAGGACCCAAACTGGGCCCTGTTGGACCTCATATCATTGTTCTCAGCCCATCAATCCAGCCTCTCCAGATCCCTCTACCCTCCAGCAGATCAACACTCCTGATCAATTTCAAGAAGTCTGTGAACTTACAGGGTATATTCAATCCCCTTGTCCAGTGATTAATAAAGATATTAAACAGGACTGGGGCCCATAATGAGTCCTGGGGAACACCACTGGTGACCACCAGCTTTTGGAAAAAACTGACTTCTGGAAGCTTGCTTTGGCTCCCTTACCTAGACAATGAAAATCTATTGGAATTAGTGTTTTTCTTCAATTTCTTACAGGAAAACCAGACTACTTAAGTTTTAAATACAGACAGGTAAACACTCATAGTTAAAGGAAAAAGAAATTAAAAGATGTAGTAAAAAAAAATTCTAATAATCTTTCTGACTTTAAAAAGAGATAATTGTGTGGAAAAAACCAAATCAAATATTCTGGATTATTTCCAGACATCTTGCCATGAGTCAAAGCCTTCTACTAAGATAAGACTTCTCCAAACATGCATACCTCTATAAAACATTTAGAGAGACTTTAACAAGCATCTGCTATAGAATACATAGATTCAATTCTTGATCAATGATATCTTTCACATGGCTTAGGCAGCAGAATGTATAAATTAGACCGTAAATGATTCATCTTACTTTAAAAAAAAATCTAAAAAGTGACTTTTTGACTAAGTGACGTTATGCAGGTACACACTCAAGTAGAATCAACACTTACCCCTGAGGAGTGGTCCCTTTATCAAAGAAAACTACTGGATTATTTTCAACAGGATACATGCTCAAACAGGAATAGGTATGTTTAAATCCATGGGTCAATGGCAGCAAAGAGGAAATGCTATCCTTTCCATATGTGCTTATCTTAAAGCCTTCTTGAAACAGTTTCAGATAATACAACTGTCATGCAACTTGATCTCATGAAACTCCCATCAAGAACCAAATTAAATTCTACTTAAGACAGGTTTCAACCCTGTTGAA
>VWZD01001279.1:97733-117047 GCA_013396695.1 Sakesphorus luctuosus
TCCCCACACACACAACTATATACCAACCATTGCTCCAAAAACCAACAAATCCAACAAGAGAACAGTTCTCAAAGGACATAACTCATTAGAGGTTGGCTGCCTTGGCAACACTTTCAGTGGTGCAGTAAATATATTAGTTTTGCCAAATGTTCACATAGTTACCTGAGCCAGTGCTTGTAAGTAAAAGCTTATGCATATAATAAACTCAGGGAACACAATTCCTTGAGCTGCCATGTCCATGCAACAATTATATTCCAGTTTGTATTTCAGTTTAACTTACACACAGCAGTCCAACAAATTACATTAAGGAGATATACCACATTTAGCTGCCTTCTGCTCCTCCTTACCCACTATTCTTTGAGGTCAGGAGTTGTACAGCTTTTCTCAACTTTATCTGCTGTAGTGAAACACAGATTTTTAACTCCAGCTGCACGGATTAATCACTTTTAAATTTAAAACAACTAACAATTAAAACTACTAACTGTTATTATGAGACCTAGACATGTTTTTAATACATATTTTTATAACCAAATGAGTAAGTGTCATACCTCCAAGATCTTTTACATTCAAGATGGCATTCTGGAATGGCACGGCTTTTATACTAAAACCTAAGAACAGAAATGAAGAGCATTAGTAAGTCATATGTTAAAGGGGCCATTTAAAATCAATTGTATACATTCAGAAAAGAAGACTTTTTCCCATCAAGAAACAAGATTTTTCATATGAAATTCTGCTTCAATGTGTTATTAAAAAGTCAGTTATAAGGCATGGGGGGAGGGGGAGGAAGAGAATAGATCACTATATGCAATGAAATTTTCAATTATACTATTAAGTAGCTGGCACACATAAAACTCAGCACAAAACTTACACACAGGCCACCTATCATTTGGTAAGGAGTTAACACAGAATATACCTTTATAAAATCATCCTTTACTACATCTAGAATTAAAGCAGAGATTTAAGACTACCAGTAATATGCAGTGATTGTTCTACAATTTTCAGGAGATGCTGAAGAAAATATGCAACTCAAATCACTATTTTCTTCCATTTAAACTTCACAGGTCTTGGTTACACCTGAAATATTAATCCTGTCTATAAATGTTACTGACTGAAAGATCCTTTTATAGATCTTAGTTGGATGTATTAAAATGGTTGCAAGCACACTGAAAACATCTATGGTCCTCTATTAGCCTATTTTATGCCTCAAACCAAATTAAGGAAAAAAAAAACAACAACAACAAAGCAACCACACACCAAAACCTGTGATCTTTACCCTTAACTGAAAATTCAGGCAGCCAAAATTCAAGGACCCAGCAATTCATCAGTGTATTATGTACTAAATTCTGTCCATTTAGTGCATACAGATATAAAAGTGTACATAATACTTTAAATAGGAAAAATTCTGTCTGGACTTGAGTAAAGACTATTTGAATAAATGTGTTTTACTTCAAGTTTATCAGCTATCATTTAACATAAACAAAATGTTTTTTCTCCCAGATCAGACCAATAAGATATTCCAGTACTCCAGCTACAGCCAGTGCTAGATGCAGTAAAGGAAAGGACAAGGAAGCCTGAAGGGAATGATTATGCAAAATTTTTTGGGTTTGTTGTCTTAAAAGAAACTTGAACTCTTCCTAGAAAGGAGAAAAAACTGGAATGGATCTGAGTGGCACTGATGAGAAAACAAAAAAATACAGGTTATAGTTTGAAACCTGAGTGAAGAAGTTGTCACATTATATTCTTAGATTCTCCAAAATATTCTCTGATAGAGCACAGATATGGTTCATACAAATAGATTTCTTAGAAGCTGAATACACTATATGTGCATCATTTTGTTTTGGATGCTTCCTAGTATTCCTGAGAGTCAGTTTGCATTCTTCAAGTTGCCTAATTAAATAATGGTATTTTATTTCACCTATCTGGGGCGGGGATTGATTTTTTAATTCATTGTAGTCTCACTATTTCCTTCAGTAGCTCTATCCTTCTATTTATATTGCTATTGCTACTTCTTTCAGGTCCACAGTATTAAAATATAATTTGCTCTAATTCCAGGCAAACCCTAAAGATAAAGCTCAGAAAAGCGGGGGAAAAAAGTAAAAAAAAGAAAGGGAAAAAAAAGGCTGAATTACTCTACGATTTCCTTCTAACTTTTTTGAGTTAGTCATTGACACCTTCTCTACACAATGAAGTGGCAGATCTCTAATATTCCAAATAACACCACTGTGGAGGCAACAGGTTGATTATTCATCATAAGAAAAAGCCAGTATTTTCTTGTACCTATTTTTACATTTTACATACAGTTGAACTAAATAACCTTATGATCCAAAGATGCACTGAAAAACAGTTAGGGTTCCTAAGGCACATTTATAAAATTCAAGCCCATGAACCACAGCTACAATACAAAGCCATGTAACTGCAAATACAAGTTACTTGCACAACACTTGGTATCTGTTGCATGAGCAAGCCAACCTTAATAATTGCTGCAGCCGCTGAACCACATTTCTTCCATCACTATGACTTAGTATTTCCCCTTTCTGAACTTTGCAGCCAGGTATTCCTTATTCTCACCCCACATGTTTGTTTCTGATTCTTCTGGTGCTGATTTGCTCTTGGTTTGCTTTTTGTTGGTTAGTTCATTTTGGTTTGGTTTGTTTTTTAGTCAAAACATCCTCTTCAGTATTAGGCATATCTGGTCCACTTATATCAAGATGCCTATTCAAAGTTTTTGGATTTAAGATACCTTTTATTTGTGGTGGTGCTGTCTGTTTTTATGTATCTTCTTAGTATCACTGAGACTTTTTGTAAATTAATTCTCTGATCTCAGTCTGCCCTTACTACATAAACAATCTGTTGCTGCTCTAAAAAGTAGCGACTACCACCAGAAAAAAAGTTATTTCTACTACATTTATTCTTTTAGTTGCTAGCATACACCACAAGGCAGTACAGACCAAGTATGTGCAGAAATAAATCCCAGTTTACGTTTCAGAGCATCACAGTCCTATTCTATTTTACGGCACATTCTTCTCTTTTCTCTCCATGTAACAAGACTGCTTAAAAACTAAAAGTAAAATGAGAAGAAATGCTTTAAAGTGTCTACAGTACAGTGCTACTGTATGTTATGGTTCTGCTACATTACACCAAACTGTTGGGACTTTTAACACATTCCAAATTGTGTATTTTGTGGATATTCTCCAATGTATGAAGAAACACTGAAAGAGTAAATAGTGGTAGTCTCAAAGCAATCCATTAGGTACTTCCAACAGCAAAATAAGGAGGCTGAAGCTCTTTGCAGCCTTTTCTGTATGTTTCAAAAGTTATCTTTGGGCAATGTTACAGCACACCACAGAATTAGCTCAGTTGGTTAAAACTTGGCTGTAATAATGCCAAGGTCATGGGTTCAATCCCCTGTGTGGGCCACTGACTTAAGAGTTGGACTCAATGATCCTTGTGGGTCCCTTCCAACTCAGAATAGTCTGTCTGTCTGTGAAACACATCTTACCTGTGGTAGACACGATATTCTCTGGGCTTTCACTGCAAAGCTGAGACAGAAGACTTGTCTTGCCAGAACCAGAGAGGCCTATGCAAACCAAGTCATATTCGGGTCGTGGTGGTGGTGGTCCCTTGCAGCAAAGTGCTCTAAAACACTGCCAGGGTAGGGCAAAACAAACAAAACAAAAGCAAAAGGAAGAGGTTATTTTTTTTTGGCCAATGCTTATTCAACAATGTTCTAAAAATGAATTTTATACACTTAAAGGCATTGCAGAGAAGCAAATTATTATTTCAATTTACTATTTTGACAGAGTCAACCATTAATGGATCAAGACGATCTCAACTAAAATCTAGAATGGCTGTATAAGAAAACAAAAATATACATGTTAACTTTCCACCTAAACCTCAAGGAGCTGGTTTGAGGCATATGACATCCATTTTCCAGATAGCAAAAACTGGGCACATACAGTGAAACAGACACATGCCCCAGTCAGCTCTGCAGTTGTTTACACATGAGATTGTTTCCTGTGTTAATTTCATGCAATACCTGCCGTGAATATCAGAGCCACTCTTGAGCAGCTCATTGAAAGGCTCTACCTGTTGTTACAGGAAAGAATCAGGAACCCTTGCTCCACCAATGTCCTTCCTGGGCTTGCTTTGTCATGCATTTTAGCTTACAATGCCAGCCACAAAAGAGTATAGCTTATAAATAAATACCTCCTGATGGACATAGCTCTAGCAAAAAATATGCAGATCTCTCACCCTGGAGACAGATAAATTAACCACAATATAAAGAAACAAAAATCTCTTACACAAAGCCTACTTCAGAGTTCTGCTCACTTCTCTTAAACACTTTTGCCATAGTAGGCCAAGCTCAACCAAAAGGTCCCTTAGGCATCCAGTAAGGTTCTTCAGGCCTTTGCCTATATGCAATATAGAAGCTTTTTATGTAAAAATCTAAAAGCATACCATTCTGGGAAATTTAGGAACTTCATATTTGATGTATTGAGCATAATTACCCTCTAATGGTGAACATAGGCCTCCACCACCCCAATATACACGAATACATTTTTCTCCAATATATGGCCAACTTCATATCACAGGAAGGCATCTGCTATAACAGGGAAGGGAAAACATGTTTGTCCAATCACTCCTTTCTCACACATTCTGTCCTTACATTGCCCCAGCTCTTTATTACCATCTAACCAGAAGCCAATCACTGCACTGGGAAAAGAAATCCAGTCTTTACAACCTTAACTTAGTTTGTCTTCATAACTACCCAGTTTCTCTCATTAAGGGCTACTGGAGGAGCAGAGAAACTGAACTGATGTCAGTAAGGCACTGATGCAAATAGTGGGGTCTGACCCTGTAAAGCAAGCCGTCCAGTGAGAATGTGATTATAAAAAGACAGCTCAATGAATGCAGAAATTTAATTGGATTCTTTCCATATAGCTGGTAAGCTATTATATGTGCTGCTAAAACAGTTTTCATTGCTTTAAAGAAGAAAAAAAGATAATTTGGTGAAAGTTACAAAACCCCTTCAACACTTTTTTTAAAAAGTGAAAGGAAATATTTTAGAAAAAGTAAAAATACAGTAGTAGTTAAGCTGAACCAATGCAAAAGATTTTAAAAATTAAGAGCTTTTTTCGTATTAAATTGGATTCAAAAATTATTTTTTTCAAGAAGGTATGCCCTTATATGTATGTCCATAACTTAAACAGTAAACATGCCTTCTAGCTTTATTTATTGTTATTTTACTTATTTACTGGTTTATATTTATCTCACAGATTCTACAAAGCCACAGCAAATATTCTACTCCAATACTCAAGTGAGAAAGGCCAACTGAGTTCATTGCACAACATAAACTCCTTTAAATAGAGTTTCCACTTAATGGATATCAGGCTGAAGGCCACATAAAATCCTTCAAAGCTTGCCAGAGCTCCTGAGGCTGTGTGTCAGACCCTCTGCAGCCAGTCTTTAAAATGCATTCAATTTGTCCCTGTCAGCATGGCATCTTTGCAACAACTTCTTGATGTCATATTGAAAAACATAAAGGAATAGATGAGCTGATGGAATTCTGTGCTTCTCTCTGTCCAGACACTGTGCCAGTTCTTATGCAATCAGACATGACTCTTGCAGCCCTGACATCTAGTAACATGTAATTCTGTGAAAGATAATTTCTGCTCTTTGTAGAACACATATGGAGGCTCTGTGGGTGACACAGGGACTCCACAGGCAGGTTTTGTGAACATTAGGATCTCCTCAGTGCAGATTCCTTAAGTTAAATTAGTCTGGAGAATCTTTATGTGCTGTGGATTAAATATACGACCAAAAATCCAGGTCAAGTTGCATGTCCGAAGCAGCACGCACAGACTCACCACCCTCTCACTCATCCTTCACCAGTAAGCACAGTTAAGTATGAAAAATTCAGAGATACACTCCCAGAAGACAGGAAAATGGCTTCCTCCAGACCACTCTCATATTTTACTGGATATGATTCCCTTATCTTTGTTATATTCATGACTTGGTCCTTATGCTGGGCTAATTTCCTTCAGCGGACTGGTTTAGCTGTAATGAAAACAAACTTTTAATATTCTAGTTTCAAAAAGCTGCTGAAACTTAAGCTACTGTGTATAACACTTAGCAGTGGCTGACATGAGAAATTCTACAGTACATTGTAGGGGATACTTGTAATAATATATTTAAACTTTATAAACTTGTTTTGCAATTCTCCTTACTTGAGCTCAATGAACATCTCTCCCACTGGAAATATCACTATACAAACAGCCTGATCACTCTCTTCCTGTTCTCTCAGCAGCTTAAAGTTACCTGGCCCCTAACAAAGTCAGGGCTATTTAAGCATCCATTGTAAAGACTACAACTCTAGCGTCACAACTTTGGCAGCTGCATAAGCTGCACAGTATCTGTGGAGAGTAGAAAATTCAGACATCCTTGACCATGCAAATAAAATTACACCTTATATTCTGCATTTTATTACGGACAGGAAATGCATTCTGAAATATTTTATAACCATGGACTAGAGCTACACATTATTTAAGATGTCGTCACATTACAGTGCACTCTGAAATCCACAGTACTGCAATAAATGTGTACTGGTAACTAAAGACATCCCAGAATTCCAAAACACAAATATATCATGAAGATTCAGAGACCTGCTCAATTCACAGCTAGTGCTCAGTTCCTTCCCAAATCAGCATACTTTCCACTCCATTTGGACAACCCAAAGCACGTAAGAGAAGCTTGAATTAACAGTCTAACTGATGTCAAAACACTTGTCAGCTTTGGACCTGGAAGTATCTTCCACTGATTGCCAAACCCTATTTGCTCAATGGGCAATAAAAGCCTGTGCTTTTCAGAATTATAAAGCAAACTCTGAACCCAAACAGTGCCACTTGGAGGAAGCCAGAAAGAAAACATTAGACTACTGCAAATATAGGGTAAAGCAGAGCCGGTTCCCACAGCCACTAAAATGTTCTTTGGGATAAGGTCACATATTCCAGTCCCACTGCTAGCAACAAAAAAGGAACAACTTTTTTTTGAGCCTTTTCATTCTATCAGGGTAAGACCTTACTATAAGCGGAGTGACTTATCAAAGTTGTCAGCTTCCACAATTTTTGTGAACGTCACACTAACTAAACACTGAATGGGTAGAAAAAGCAAGCAAAGAGAGGCAGGTGGGGAGATTCTGGATTTAATTTTGTCTTTCAATAAATATACTTTTAGTACTGAAAATAAAACAATAAGGTATCTTTAAGAAATGTATGCATTCAGACAGTTTTTGGAAAAAAGGAGGTATTTACTCAGAAAATTGGGAGTAGTATGTGCTCCAGTACACAGAAATCTGTGAAATATTCAGAACCACTGTTACTTTCATTTTCTTTGTAAGTGTGCATGCACGCTGTATGTGCATGTATAATCAGCTGCAAGAGTTAAGGGAGGAAGTTAGCCAGTTCTACTCCTTACTGATTTCTAACCCAATCAGACAACTAGTTTTAGGTAGATCAGTATTTATGCTGACAGTCCTAGCCAGTGTCCCTTTGAAGCCCTATGGAGAGTTCTTCTGGGGAAAAGCATATTGTGTTTACAGCAGGGATGGCCAAACACTTCTGATGTATGTGCCGCTTGGAGATCACAGATTGAAGCTCTGGGCAGCAAATGTCCCTGAATTACTACTGTCTACAACACATTAAACTGCCTCCAGCTGTTGAGTCTGTCTTTGCCGACTCATTGTACTTCTCGTTTCACTCTCCTTTTTGGGGTGAAATACTCCATTATTTCTGCTTTGTTCTGGACCCATCTCCTGTCTGTTTCTTTTGTTGACACTATTTAATAGGGACAAACAGAAGCAAGGGATTTCATGCTTAGTTGTTAAACACACACACTCTCATGTAAAAATACCCTAAGTTGGTGCAGCACTAATGCTAACAAACCAAGCATTCACAACTCTTGAAATACAGAATTAAGGCTGAAAGCTCAATCATAACACTGCTCCCTTCCCCCTCTTGCTTCTACTTATGGATATGGTCTTCCTTTATGTTTTATTTTTCAGTTAAGGTATCTTTGAACTAACAGAGTTCTAGTACCCACTGCCCAATTACATCCAGAGGACTGGCTAATCATCATCTGAAGCTGTTGATAAAATTCAAGGAGTTTATTAAAAAAAAGTAAAATTTACACACAGAAGGTTCCATAATTCTGATGTTCTCTGAGACCTCAGAAGCACAAAGAAATCTGAAACCTTGAACAGATAATATGAAATGGTTAGGGGACAGGGAGAGGGACACAAAAATGACATGACAGAAAACTCCAAACAGCAGTGGAATAATTCAATGCAAATAATAAAATACACAAGGAACCAGAATGAAATTATACACCATCAAAAGAGGGAGGGGGAGGGGAAGGGATATTTGAGTAAAATAAACTTTAACTGTATGAATACCTTAACTTTAAATTGGTACAACAGAATCTATGCATTTGACTCTGTGAGCTAAAGCTGTAGAGTCTTCTGTTTCCATAGTGCTGTGCAGGTGGTTTCACTGCTACACAAATAAAAAAAAAAAAAAGAGAGAGGAAGAGGAAAACCTACCTAATTTAAGATACACAGTAAGTGACACTGCTTTCAGGTTTTCTTAGCACCAGACTGACAGAGTTTATTTTTGTCTAAATGACTTCCACAATGAGGACAAAACCTAACAGATTGCTGTTCATTTTGCAGCATCCAACAGAGATGAATGAATGCACACGTTGCCATTGCCATCCAGAAGCAAAGTTCAGCATGGATTAAAATACTAAAATCATGACTAGTCACCTTCTGTGACAGTCCATACTCATTAAGTAGTGACTGCTCTACTCAAGATTCTCCACCCAAACACACTCTAAGGATCAAACTCTAGTGGCAGGACACCAGCTCAAGGTCTGCTGATCTACTGCACCATTCCTATCACAGCACAAAGAATCCTCTAGTTTTACCTGGCTAATGAGTGGTCAGCCGACTGACTGAACCAAAAGCACTCTTTCTCTACATGTTCCTACTCCTCTTCAACTTTTTATCAGCCTGTGCTGCAGGAGGACAGGCAAGTATACAGCATTAAAGACAGGATAATATAAAAAAGGACAGAAGAAAACAAATTCTTAATGAAGTGAGGCAGTCTTACACAGCAAACGGAGTCCTGGTGATATCCTACCTTCCAGAAATCACCGAGTCATAGAATGGTTTGGGTTGGAAGGGATCACAAAGTTTCAATCCCCTTGCCATGAGCCAAGACACCTACTAGACCAGGTTGCTCCAAGTGCCACCCAACACTTTCAAGGATGAACATCCGCAGCTTCTCTGGACAACCTGCTTCAGGGTTACACTACCCTCACCATAAGCTATCTCTTCCTAATATCTAATCTAAATCTACCCTCTTAGCTCAAAATCACTTTTACTATCACTACATGCCTTTATCAAACGTCCCTCACTAGCTCTCTTCTAGGTTCTTCCAGGTACTGGAAGGATGCTTCTAAGGTCTCCTGAAGCCTTCTCTTCTCCAGGCTGAACAAGCCCAACTCTCTCAGCCTTTCTTCACAGGAGAGGTGCTCCCAGCCCTCTGCAAATTTTATGGTCTCCTCTGGACCTAGTCTAACAGGTCCTTCCCATGCTGAGGACTCCAGAGCTGGATGCAGTGCTCCAGGTGGGGTCTCATAAGGGCAGAAGCCTGCTGGCCACGCTGCTCCTGATGCAGCCTAGAGCACAATTGCCTTCCAGGTTGTGAGCAAACATTGCTGTCTCATGTCCAGCCTCTCACTCACCAACACTTCCAAGACCTCTTGGCAAGGCTGGTCTCAACCTGTTCTCTGCCCTCTGCCTGCAGATGTGCTTGGGATTGCCTGGACCCAGATGCAGAACCTTGCACTTGACCTTTTTGAACTTCATGACGTTTGCATAGGACCCCCTCTGTTACAGGACACTGAAACAACAGGATATGGTTTAGAGTGAGAATCTCAGATTCTCCCTTCTGACCAGTAAGAAATACATTTAGATTCATTGGTTGAAAGTGTGTACTACACCTGTCTTGGTATTTCAGTGGAGTCAAATTCTGCAGTCTCAAAAGGAGTAAACATCTCAAAAAACTTTCAACGTCCCTATTTAGTCACCAGATGAACAAGATATAAGACACAGGCTCAAGTACCAAAACCATACAAATGACATAGCCCTACTCATTGCTTCAACATATTTGACAACTCTGCTTCCAACAGTGAAGGTTTCAAGGAAATACAGTAAAAAAGGAAGAATTGGATGACTCCTGACAAGCCAGATACAACAGTGCTGTTCAGAGCATGTAATTTCAAAAGACTTCATAGTCATGATAATACAGCCACAGTGGGTTGAATCACAGGAGATAATGATGAACTCCTCTTGGGTGAAGGCTTGACTCAGAAGTTCAGGAATAACAAAAATTCAATAAATGCAGTCAAAGACATAACTTCCCCAGAAGAAGTTATAAGGCAGCCGGAGTCCTTCTCCTACTATCAGCCAAAACAAATCACAAGCCTCACATCCAAAAGAGAAAATAAGCCTCTCTGACCTTAATACCTTGCACACTCCCTATAAAATCAAAACCAAATTACGACTCTCCCCTCCATTCATACCATGTTAGAAAGAAACATGAAAGAAAATAATATCAAGTTTTAGATTGTCATGGGTTTGGCTGATGGGCCTAAGTTTGGGCCTGGGAATTCAGATTTGGGCCTGAAATTGTCAGCTGCCTTCAGCTGGGCTGGGCTAGCTAGCAGCTGACTTCTTCTAGCCAATGATGTTGTATTTCATACCATCTTACATCATCTCAATAGGAGTAAAATCCAGTGTGTGGGAGTGGCTTAGCTCAGTTTCACTTCGGCCAAGGTACAGAGCAGACACCGTGCTGTCCCAGGAGGGATGGACAGGCCCAAGCCCACAGCATCGGCTCACCATCATGTTATCTTAGGGAAGTAAAATGTTTGTTCTTAGTTCTTCTCTNTACTCAGATATTTAGTGCAGTAGTACAATTAAAAAGCCTACATAAAATAAAATGGCACATGGCTATGACAAACCAAGCTGAGCCAGCAAACAGTAAGAAACGTGCACAAGTCGTACCCTGAACAGAAAATAACCCCTCACTTCACTGCAGTGTCAAATCAAGCTCCAGGAGGGCTTTTGGACACTTCCAACTTCCATCTAGTGTAGAAATATTGCTCAAGTTGTTTCCTCTCTAACAGTTTGTTTTCCACTTGTTTTATTGCACAAGAGTAACTCATTCAATTCATCAGTTCATTCATATTAAACAGCAAGAGAAAAAGGCAACAAAAAAGATGAACGAAAGCCTTTGCAAACAGTTTGTTTCACAACTTAAGGAAATGCAACCATGCTAAAAAAAGCCTGAAGAATCATCTAAAATACCATCAAAATAGGCAGTAGCAGCACTGCATAAATGTGCAACAGTTAAGGATGTGACACCTCCTATCTCTCCTAATTTCTAGTGAGGATGATAGATATATAGAGATAGATAGATAGATAGATAGATAGATAGATAGATAGATAGATAGATAGATAGATAGATTTCTTTTTTTCTTAATATGCCCCCTCAAAAAAAATGCAAACATCATCAACAACTAAAACAAAACTGCACCTTAGGGCTTTCAGATTTGCTAAAAGTCATCCCGGTACAGTTTCTGAGCCAAATCATAAAAAGCTTTTCTGTGACTTACATGTGCCACAAGGCAGGTATCAAACACATGTTTTTAGGTCAGCATAGCATGAAAAAGTACATGTGTTCTATAAGCTTATACGTGATCACAAAAGCAGAAAGAAGCATACAGACCACTTGGTGTTCTTTGATTTTTTTTCTAATTAATGCTGCCTATATGGCATCTAAATGCAACAGCAGACTTAGTTTGTTTTTTCTCCTCAAAAACTATTCAGTACACAAGACCCTGGACATTTGTATCTGATAGACATGGCACACATAAGGTGACTTTGGTAACAATATAAAAAAAGAGGATTTATGGAAACATTACAGTGATATCTGCAAATCCCATGCCAGAATGGGTCAAAGAACCTTAGAGGAAAAAAATAAGAGAAATACATTAGGTGCAAAGAGAAATCTAGCTGTACACTCTCTGAAGGTAAATGAAGACTTGCATTGTATTCCATGCATTAAAAAATTAAAGGACAAGAAAAGATACTGCTGCTGTCCTCTGAAATTTGTAGGTAGTTTCAAAGTACACTAAGAGGGTTAAACCCATCACCCACTGTGAAGGATTTATGTAACAGAGGGTCCCAAAAATTCAGTTAAGTTAAAATAAACAGATATTCATTTGAAGCATAGTTGGAAAAAGCACAAGAACAGCCAAGTACAAACAAGAGAAGTGTGTCCTCATGCACTTATAACCAGAAGATCTCAAGGGGGATTCAGGTGATACCAGTCAATAAGCCCCTGAAAAAAGGAACAAGATCTGAATTCTTCCATCCACTCTATCAGTAACATTACAGGAACAGGCATGCTCCAGAGAATTTTTTCATACCACCTTTCAGAGTTGTTGGCTACTATAATCATAAATAAAATAATTCCTGGGCTGCATGTGTGTCCCTTGAGTATCAAAAAGCAAAGTGACCTAGAGAAACTCTTGAGCATGTTTTGAGAGAAAAAAAGAAATAACTAATGTTTACTTGTGACAAAGTTTCCACTGAGATTAAACCCCAAGATATGTCTTGTTCTTTGTTATGAAAGATTTCAAAACTAACATGTGACATCAGATCGGAGAGAAAAGAGGAGGAATCTCCGAGGACAGCAGATCAGACTATTTTCTATAAAGTCTGGTCTTACTGAACAAGTTCATAGCTGAGGTAGAATAGTGAGTATAAAGAGATTGTGAATATCAAAGTAAGAAGTCTGTTTAAAAAACAAAAAACACTGACATTGGAGGGAGGACAGGGGGGATCCCCAAACAAAGAGGTTTTAGAATTAATTTGCAAAATAGCATACAGTAAAATTGAACACATAATAGTGTGATAGTACATTAAAAAGCAAAGTACAACTACAACTGTCACTTTTAAACCCGCCCAGGAGGCCCTGCTGCTAACTCTCTGTTCATACAGTACAAGGAGCACACCACAGCAAATCTAGGCATTACCCAACCAAGAAGTGAGCAAACCAACAAATGTTTGGTTGCTCTAAAATTATCAGTAGGTAAGGGAAAGAAGGTATCAGTAGAAACTGATGCAAAAAAAGTTACTAAAATAGAAACAGTCTATGCAGTTAACATCTAAATATAAGGGTGAATAGCATTAGTAGTATACACAGTCTAACAAGTAATGGAAGGATTTAGTTAAGAGAAGGAGGTGGACAGAACAAGGATAGCCTGATTTTGCAGATAGTGTAAGTCTTCTGGCCAAAGAATCTTCTGCTTGGAATATTAAAGACAAGACTACCTTTCAACACTAGAAAATGGAGCAAGAACTACACCAGTATTGGTGGACACACAAATGAAGGATCCAACGGATGGGGTCTATTATCAGTTCATAGAATCATAGAATCGATTGGGTTGGAAAAGACCTCCAAGATCATCAAGTCCAACCCCTGGTCCAACTCCAATCCATTCACCAGATCATGGCACTCAGTGCCACGTCCAATCTCCACTTAAAAATCTCCAGGGATGGGGAATCCACCACCTCTCTGGGCAGCCCATTCCAATGCCTGAGCACTCTCTCTGGAAAGAAGTTTTTTCTGATCTCCAACTTCAATTTCCCCTGCCAGAGCTTGAGCCCGTGCCCCCTTGTCCTATTGCTGAGTGCCTGGGAGAAGAGACCAACCCCCACCTGGCTAGAACTTCCCTTCAGAAAGTTATAGACAGTGATGAGGTCACCTCTAAACCTCCTCTTCTCCAGGCTAAACAACCCCAGCTCGCTCAGCCTCTCCCCATAGGACTTATGCTCCAGTCCCTTCACCAGCCTTGTTGCTCTTCTCTGCACCCGCTCCAGCACCTCAATATCTTTCCTGAACTGAGGGGCCCAGAACTGAACACAATACTCAAGGTGTGGCCTCACCAACGCAGAGTACAGGGGAAGGATCACTTCCCTGGTCCTGCTGGCCACGCTATTTTTGATCCAGGCCAGGATCCCATTGGCCTTCTTGGCCACCTGGGCACACTGTTGGCTCATGTTGAGCTTCCTGTCAATTAGTCCCCCCAGGTCCCTTTCCGCCTGGCTGCTCTCCAGCCACTCTGTGCCCAGCCTGTAGCGCTGCATGGGGTTGTTGTGGCCAAAGTGCAGGACCCGGCACTTGGCCTTATTGAACTTCATCCCATTGCAATCAGCCCATCTCTCAAGTCTATCCAGATCCCTCTGCAGAGCCCTCCTGGCATTATCAATCTACAGTGTTGCATTTGAAGCATTAGATAGTTGCAGGCTATGGGTATCTCTTATTCATTAGGCTCCATATGAATGCTTTTAATCTTATGTGGTCTTTTCATTTTACTTTCTCAGTACACTATATTTACAAAAAATAAGAACATTCAACAGAATACCTATTTTGACCAAAAGACTCAGGGAATATGAAATATGTAGTAACAGGAACCTCTCTTCTTCCCCCCATGACTCCCCCTTAAAAAAGCATAACAGTTTTACTTGGCTTGCACAGTACATCACTACCATGAAAAGAAACAGGCCAACCCACACAAAACCATTAATCCAAAATATACAATTAGAGGAAGTACTATTAAAAATTCTTCACATTTTAATCAATGAGAGCCTCTTGGAATGCAGAACAGATCTTGCCTCAATCAAAATCTTCATGAGTTAGGTTTAAGAAGCTTCAGCCATTGAAAACATCTCATGATCCAATACAGGCATTTCACATTTCTCCTCTCTTCAGATGAAGGTTTGGATTTTCTTCTGGCTATATATCTACCATCTACCACAGAGTTTCTCAGCCATCCCCCATCTGTTTGCTGATGAACATTCCATTGGGTATTTTGTTCATTTAGCACTACAAAATCAGAACTGTCAAATTTGTTGCTTCTGAGCATGCAAGGATCAAGGACTACATAGCCTCTAAACTGTCTTGAAGAGAAACTCAACAGGTGCCCTGTTTCCAGTGCCCAAATGTTCGAGGAACACGACTCAGTCTGAGATGGGGATTCTCAGCTGACAGGAAAGGGAACAGATCATACTGAGTCGACTACAGGTATAAGTTGTTTTCATGTGCTCACACCATTAAAAAAAGTGAACAAAACCAACCAACCAACCAACCAAACAACGTCAACCCACAAAAATCCACACAACATCGACATAAACAGGAATTTTTTAAGAAACATTGACCAATGCCTATTTATCTTCTTGAGTTAGGTGGGGAAAAAACCCAATAAATGGCAAAGAGTATTCTGTATATAAATTCTGGACACACTTAAGAGATTAAGCTGCCTTTGAAAAGTGACAGCTGAATCTTTACATTTTTTTAAGTGAAAATGGGAGCTGGTAAGAATCAGTTTTATTTTTTGTGAAAACACATATTATTGTGGCCTTGCTGACAAAAGAGCCTGTCATACAGCCATGCAGACTCATGGGTATGTCAGTGTCCTGCTCTGTGGTGCTGACAGCCCAACCCAAGAACTTTCTCCTGATCAAACAACCACCTTTTATCAATTAAGGGGCATAAAACACTTGCATGCCACAAGAGTATATCATCATGCCAGACTATTTTCTTTTGTGGGAAAGATCCACTTGTAGTCTCAGAACTGCCGAAAACCTTTTAAGGGGCTTCACATTCTTCTCCTTTGAGTAGATGCAGCATCCAGTCAGCTCTAGGAAACACTTTTTAAGAGAGTAAAAGCCCTCAGACTGAAATTTTCATGTGCAGTCCATTTCCTGAAGGTATTACTTTTATTGACAGTATTATGAGTGTCTGATTCTTTCAGATAATTATTACAAAATATTCCCATAAAAATTCTTGTAATTTAAAAATGCAATGTTACATAAGAATATACCTGATGTTGATGAAAGATGACCACAAATCCAAGCAGAAATCAAGTTAACATGCTGTTCAGATAACTGAGCACAGCTCTCGAGTGCTCAGTTCTTCACCTGATTTAATGCATAGTTGTGGGAGATTTAATACATGTTCTGAGGAGGCTGCAGACACCTCAGTAAGAACTGACTCACTGCTTCTTACAGGAACAAAAATTTTATCATTTATTCTTGATCAGCATAAATCTTGCCAAGCTGGGAAACTCCTTTTTGCTGGCTAGAGAGAATATTTCACTGAGGACCAGAGAGAATTGCCATAATGATGAGAGTCTATCAGAGAAACATAAGCAATCTGTAGGTGGTAGCATAATTCAGAGTGAGACAATGAATAAAAACAGTCTTAAGAAATGGAAGACAGCTGTCTTTTGGCGACTAAGACATATGATTAGTTGTAAGAGCAGAACACTAGCTTTAACTCAGCTCTTTTAAGTATATATAATTTTTCCATTCACTTTCCTAAGAACTGATAGATTACTAAAGAATTGTAATAAGGAACTGGAAGCTAGGATTTTGTAATATAAAGGTGTGACAAGGAATAAAACTTTTAGAGTAAAACTTCCGTAACTGCCAGTTACCTACATATCATCAGATCAGTATTTTTGAAATGTACGAGTGTGAGAAGAGATGCACACAGTCCTGTTCATACTGTAGAGGACTTTTCACTGAAAAAGAAGCTTTCACAGCTCACAAGTAACTCTTCAAAGCAATTTATAACAGTGAAAAGATACAAGGCATAGAACATTAAGGAGCAGCACACTTTGATTATTGGGGAATAAAATTAAAAAGTATAGGATTTCAGAAGAAACCAACCACTCCAAAACATGTCAAAAATCACAGTAACTGAAAAAGCACTGGAACAATTTTACTTTCCTAAGTACATAACAATATAGACCTCTTTACTGGAAGAAACGTAAAAAATAATTACATTTCCTCATCCTTGCAAGAAATTCTTAAAGTACATTATTGAGATTATTGCTACAAAAGCATACAATCACAAATTACAGCTTACAGAGATTAATGCTTCATCAGGAAGAAATGGCAATCTATAAAAGGAAGGAAAGACAGATACTTGTTCTGGAAACATATTTCAGAACAAATGTCTTAGCATAAACACTCATGGAACTAAGAGACATTAAACCTTGGTGCACTGCACACAATTCTTATCTCATACCTAAATAAATCATGCATGTAGATGAACTTTTACTTGAGACATTTGCAAAGCACAGACAAGAACAAGGTGCCAGTGTACTGCAGACCAGCATGGAGTAAAAACTCTGCCCCAGACCCAACAACTCAACAGAGTAAGAGCTAATCATGGAGTATAAGCTCTCCATACAACCTTGGACAAACTTGTCTGGACTTGTACAGATGAGCAGAAGTACCAAGGACTTTCTGGATAGATATTGAACAAAAGGAATTAAAACAGGAGATCCTCCGACTCCAATCACTTCCAGCTCTGTAGGTTGAGAACAGAAAGATCAGAATCTGAAGTACTTACTGCAAAAGAATGGGGTTTATGCATTTTTATAAAATTGGTTTATAAAGCCTATTCAAATGAGAAAAATGTTGTTTACAGTTCTATGGCAAAAGGCAAAATTTCTGGTGCCCAAAGAACAGTGTGAGCCCTCATGTCTCCTGGGGAAGCAGAAGCACCTGCAAATTGTGCCAGGTCACTATCCCCAACTCATGTATCACAAGGAAACCACGAAAATATGGAGTAACATTAAAATGGCATAAACCTGACCATTCTTCAAGACTCACCAGTCAGGTAGAATACTGAAGCAGAAATTCTCCTGCTACTATTAACTATCCTGATGAAATCTGAAAATTTGTTAACAGCTATTGTTTTCCTATTGAATTTTCCAAGTTACTTACCAGAGGAAACTAAAAAATCTCAGATCTTTCAAGTGTTAAGCCTCCAAACTCGGAAATAATTTGATGGAAAAGAACAGAATAACCAGGTCTTCAGTTCAAAATTAAGTAAAACATAAGAAGTGAACATATGCTGTCTAAAGTAATTTTCCTGAAAAACTCTAAAAGATCTCTGATTATTAAGAGGTAAACTGTGATTTCCAAAACCATTGTACCCTTACCTAAATTTTTAAATTGATAAACTAGCAGTGAGTTGTGTCATTTTTAAACTTCATTCTTCGAAACAAGTCAGCAAATTTTATTAAACCTATTTTTAAATGTACCTAACCTCACAAAGTTGAGGATAATGTCAGCCCAAACAGTACAATTCAGCCAAAGAGGAGAAAAAATAGCCCCCTATGAATACTAGCAGGAAGGGGGGAAAATATGCTGCTATTAATGTATTACTTCTGGTAAAATATCACTGAAGTTCAGTGTGATCCAAGCCACAGTGCAACGTGTGCAAAGCAGCGAAGAGTGTAAGTTCCATACACTAAAGAGAATAAAGAGAAATTTTTTCATTATTATTTAGTTCAGAATTGGAATTTAGTTTTGGGACGAATAAAACATATACATACTTCAAAAGAAAAGAGTCCTTCAGCATGGAAACATGGTCTAAAGCAACAACTAAATGCAAATTTCACTGCTAACTTTTCTTCTTAATGGCAATAAAAAATATGAGAATAGGATTGTGTTGTCCATCAAGCACAAGGGAATTAGAGTAATTTAACGTAGTTTATTGTAAGAGGATGCAACTGAGCTGAGAAGTCTCATATTTGACTCGTGTCCAGAAACAGGAATCAAAATGAACTATTAAGCTGTAGTCTAAATGTTTGAGGATTTTTCAGCTGGGGACATTATGCAGCCTTAAATGGTAAAAACAGTTAAGTCCTATCCCAATAAAAATCCTTGGAAAAATAATGTTCTACAAATAAGATGTAGATAAAGTTCCAACAGACCATATATTGATTTGGAAATGTTCACATTAGGGAAAAAATCACATTGACAGCAACAACCACCCCATTGAATAGTATGAAACCAGGTAAATATTTTTTCACTAGGCATACATATGAAGTCCATTGTAAAAACATTAAAAACTACTTGGACTTCCAGGCACACTGAAGTATTTTAATGACAATTGTATCATGATTCTTCTTCCTGCTGTCTACTGCTTTTCTCTTCTGCTAAGCCTTACATTTTAGCCTAATAGTAATATATTTTCTACTCCAATCAACCATACTATTCAGTGGTATTTCCTAGAAAAATTTTTCTTGAATGTCAGAGAAACACAGAAGAAAATCCTTCAGGGACAGCTTGATATACCACATATGCCAGTTGAAATAATACTGAAA
>VWZD01001280.1:4663-24066 GCA_013396695.1 Sakesphorus luctuosus
AGCACCTCCATGTATTTCTTGTAGTGAGGGGCCCAAAACTAAACACAGGATTCGAGGTGTGGCCTCACTAGTGCTGAGTACAGGGGAATGATCACTTCTCTAGGCCAGCTGGTCACACTGTCTGCTACAAACCAGGATGCCATTGGCCTTGGCCACCTGGGCACACTGCTGTCTCTCATTCAGCCAGCTGTTGACCAACACCCCCAGGTCCAGTTCCACCAGGCAGCTTTCCAGCCACTCTTCCCTATACCTGTAGCATTGCAAGGAGTTATTGTGACCCAAGTGCAGGACCTGGCACTTGGCCTTGTTCAACCTCATACAATTGGCCTCAGCCCATCAATCCAGCCTGTCCAGATTCCTCTGTAGAACCTTGCTACGTTCAAGCAGATCAACACTACTGCCCAACTTGGTGTCGTCTGCAAATTTACTGAGGGTGCACTTGATCCCATCATCAAGATCATTGATAAAGATATTAAACAGGACTGGCCCCAATACTGATCCCTGGGGAACACCATTGGTAACCAGCCACCTACTGGACGTAACTCCCTTCACCACAACTCTCTGGGCCCGACCATCCCCCCAGTTTTCTACCCAGCAAAGTGTATACCCATCCAAGCCATTGAGCAGCCAGTTTCTCCAGGAGAATGCTGTGGCAAAGAGTGTCAAAGGCTTTATTAAAGTACAGGTAGACAACATCCATAGCCTTTCCCTCATCCACTAAGTGGGTCACCCTGTCAAAGGAGACCAGGTTAATCAAGCAGGACCTGCCTTTCATAAACCCATGCTGTCCGGGCCTGATCACCTGGTTGAATCTGACAAGACAGCACTCAAGATGATCTGCTCTATTACCTTCCCCAGCAGCAAGGTAAGACTGACAGGTCTGTAGTTCCCTGGATCTTTTGGCCCTTCTTGTAGATGAGCATCATATTTGCTACTTTCCAGTCAACTGAGACCTCCCCAGATAGCCAGGACTGCTGATAAATGGCTGAAAGTGGCTTGGTGAGCTCTTCTGCCAGCTCGCTCAGTACTCTTGGGTGGATGCCATCTGGCCCCATAGACAAGTAGTGTAGCAGGTCACTGACCATTTCCCCTTGGACTATGGTGACTTCATTCTGCTCCCCATCCCTGTCAGGGGGCTGAGTACCCAGAGAACAACTGGTCTTACTATTAAAGACTGAGACAAAGAAGTATTAAGTATCTCAGCCTTTTCCTCATCCTTTGTCACTATGTTTCCCCTTGCATCCAATAAAAGATGGAGATTCTCCTTAGCCCTCCTTTTGTTGCCGATGTATGTGGGGGTCACCCTTTCTTGAGGTAAGGTAGATTAGCGGCAGTTGAGGAGGCAGAGACAACTCAGGCAGCAGTTAGATCAGAAAGCTTACACTGAGGATAAAGGACTTTATTCTTAGTTACAACTTGACTTTTATCTACTTTCTCACACACCGTGTCATCCCATAATTGATCAGTCAGCTCAGCCAAACATACATGGAAGAATTCTACTGGACAAAAGGTCTCCTGCATTCTGCAGGTGGTTTCTTCCCCTTTAGGGGCGCACTGCAAACTGCTTTCATTCAAGAATACACTCTGACCTGCTCCATATCAATTCCTCAAACATTAGGGGGTCCGCAGACCTGCTGAGTTAACCCCTACAGATGTATTTATAGAAATGCTTTGTGTTGCTTTTTATGGCAGTGGCCAGATTAAGTTCTAGTTAGGCTTTGGCCTTTCCATTTTTCTCCCTGCATAACCTCACATCATCCTTGTAGTCCTCCTGAATTCCCTGCCTCTTCTTCCAAAGGTCATAAACTCTCTTTTTTTTCCCAGAGTTCAGCCAAAGCTGTCTGTTCAGCCAGGACGGTCTTCTTCCCCGCTGGCTTTCAGAACATAGGAATGGCCTGCTCCTGAGCCTTTAAGATTTCCTTCAAGAATGTTCAGCCTTCCTGGACTCCTCGGCCCTTCAGGACTACCTCCCAAGGGACTGTCAATCAGGCCCCTAAACAGCACAAAGCCTGCCCTCTGCAAGTCGAAGGTGGCAGTTCTGCTGATCCCCATCCTTACTTCTCCAAGAATCATAAAACTCTTATCATTTTGTGATTGCTGTGCCCAAGACAGCCTCCAACCATCACATTACCCACAAGTCGTCCTGTGTTCACAAACAACAGGTCCAGTGGGGTGCCTTCCCTAATTGGCTCGCTCACTGACTGTGTTAGGAAGTTCTCTTCCACACACTCCAGGTAACTCCTACACTGTTTCCTCTTTGCTGTATTGTATTTCCAGCAGACATCTGGTAAGTTAGAATTCCACATGAGAACAAGGGCTAGTGATCCTCAAACTTATCCCAGCTGTTTATAGCATATTTCATCTGCCTCTTCATCCTATAACAG
Organism: Sakesphorus luctuosus; assembly: GCA_013396695.1. Lineage (NCBI taxonomy): Eukaryota > Metazoa > Chordata > Aves > Passeriformes > Thamnophilidae > Sakesphorus > Sakesphorus luctuosus. Next base: position 7,048 of record VWZD01001280.1, read on the forward strand.
ACTCCCACTGGGATATCTGCCTTTTTGGCCTTCCCCTTAATACTGACACTTAAAAACTCAACCCTATCAGTGCCATCATTAAGCTCTAGACAATCAAAACACTCCCTAACATAGAGGGCTACCCCACCATCTCTTCTTCCTTGCCTATCCCTTCCAAAGTGTTTACAGCCATCAATTGCAGTACTCTAGTCATGCAAGTCATCCCATCACATCTCCATGATGGCAACTATGTCATAGTTTTCCAGCTGTACAATGGCTTCCAGCTCCTCCTGTTTGTCTCCCATGCTACGTGCATTGGTGTAGGTGCACTTCAGTTGGGCCATTGATCCTGACACTGTTTTGAGGGGGCAGAAGCCCTAATTCCTATGTGGCCATTCTCAGGTGCATCTGTAGTTTATAACACCTCAATAACCCTTGTGTTTGCTGCCACATGGATCTCCGTCCCCTACCTCCACTAAGACAGCAGACCAAAGGACCTCACTAGTTCCTCAAACACTGGCATGCTGCCTCCAGGCTTATCTCTAGATAGCCTGGGTTTACCCCTTTCCCCTTCAATCTGGATTAAAGCTCTCAATGAGCCCTGCTAACTCCTATGCAAAGATCTTTTCCCCCCTTTGAGACAGGTATACCTGAAGTGCTGAGGCCTGAACAACAGGCCCTGAGCCAGAGTGGACCTCTAGATGAACCTTCCAACCTAATGTTATATTTAGCCATGTATCTGCTTATTAGCCAAAATTCTGTATAATCCTTAGTAAAATACATAATATGATAAGATTACACCTGTGTAAACATGTATGCTTGTTAGTAAGATATATTGGTATCTGCTTATTAGTGAAGATTAGTATCTGCTCATTAATGAGATCTGAATGTATCTATCTTTCTGTATTTAGAGACTAGTCAAGTTCATGGAAGTAGATGGCTGGCCTTGTTTGACAGTAGATGGTCCAAATTGACTCTCTCGATTTTCCTCTGAGCCCTGGTGTCTTGGGTTGAGCTGGCAAAACGCTAACTGTCTCAGACAGAGTGAAAAGGGAAGAAGAGGGAGAGGGGAAAAAACACTTTAAACTAGTTTATGCTGAAACTAACTACATGTATTTATACAGAAAAGAGAAAATTAACAGAAATTTACAATATAACACACACTTACACAAGTTATGTATAACAAGAAATAACCTCCCACTCCCCAGTAAGCACAAATTTTACCATTCTAACTACAAATCATTCTAAAGAAGTCAATTCCCCAAAGACAGACTTAAGCAAAGAGAAGAACTAAGAACAAACATTTTACTTCCCTAAGATAACATGATGGTGAGCCGGTGCTGTGGGCTTGGGCCTCCCCATCCCTCCTGGGACAGCATGGTGTGTCTTGCTGGGACCACAGCTGTGAAGCAACTGCCTAAGCCACTCTTACACACTGGATTTTACCCCTTTTGAGATGATGTAGTATGGTATGGAATACAATATTATTGGCTAAAAGAAGTCAGCTGTTAGCTAGCCCAGCCCAGCCCAGCTCAGCTCAAGTCAGCTGACAATTCTAGGCTTAATATGATCTTTAAAGCCTAAATTTAGGCCTACTTGGCTAAACTATAACATTCCACCCCTTATTCCATACCATATGACATCACTCATATTTTAAATTTGTTTATTTCTACACTTAAACACCTCCCACAGGTGTGCTCACTACTGACATCTGGTACTGGCATAAGAGCAGGGCACACCCTGCAGCCTGACACGTCTTCCCACTGGAGCTCTGTCTGGGCAGCTGTGTCAGTCATGGTGGGTGCAGAGCTTAGAGAGGCCATGGCTTTCTGCTGGGTAGATACCATTGCTCTCTGGAGCACCTCAAAGCATGTAGCCATGGATGAGCCCACAAAAGAGCAGGTACACCCCTGGAAGGCCTGCAGCCATAAGTAAGGAAGGCTATGCTGGAGCAGGTACACCCCTAAGGGACTGCAGTCTGTTGATAAGTCTAAGCCAGAGCAGGGGAAAGGGGAGGAGTTCATTGCAATATTAAAGCCTAGGAACTGGTCCAAAGGGACCAGTGATGGAGATGGTAGCAGAAATACATTTAAAATGTTGCAACCAATGATTTGAGTCACCTGTTATGGGAATTACTATAGCAGGAACCACCTGACTCAATGGAGGAGAAGCCTTACAAGAAGCAATGCATCAGTGACCTGACCTGAGCTGGCTTTGGTGCCCAGTAACTGCACCCAACATATCAACTTCTCCTGTCCTGAGTGACCACCATAACAGATGGAGCCCAAAGTCATGGACTAAATTAAATCAGTGGACATTTATGGACATTTTGCAGGGGTGGTCGATAAGACTAAGGGAATGATATTTGTGTATTGTATCAAAGGATGGAAAGGGAGGTGGTGGTTAATGAGGATATATTGGATAGTGTGGGACCTGAGCATGATATAAATGGTATGGAATAAGGAAGGGGTGGAGAGTGTGCTGGTTTTGGATGGAATAGAGTTATTTTTCTTCACAGTAGCCAATATGGGGATATGGTTTGGATTTGTACTAAAAACAATGTTAATAACAGAGGGATGTTTTCCCTACTGCTGAGTAGTGCTTACACAGACTCAAGGCCTTTCCTGCTTCTCACACCACCCCACCATTGAGTAGGCTGGGGATACACAAGAAGTTGAAGGGGACACAGCCAGGACAGCTGACCCCAACTGACCAAAGGGATATTCCATACCATATGACATCATGTTCAGCATATAAAGCTGAGGGAAGAAGGAGAAAGCAGGGGACGCTCAGAGTGATGGCATTTTGCCAAGTCACCATTAGGTGTGATGGAGCCCTGCTTTCCAGGAAATGGCTGAACACCTGCCTGCTAATGGGAAGTGGTGAATGAATTCCTTGGTTTGCTTTGTTTGTGCACATAGCTTTTGCTTTCCCTATTAAACTGTATTTATTGCAACCCATGAGTTTTTTCACTTTTACTCTTCGGGTTCTCTCCCCCATCCCACTGAGGGGGTAGCGAGTGAGCAGCTGCATGGGGCTTAGTTGCCGGCTGGGGTTAAATCACAACAGGTCCATAGTTTGTCTAACTTTTCTCACAATGAGTAATGCCTATTAACACAAAATAGCCCCACTGACCTCTACAAGATTAATCCCTTGAAGTGGTACTACTAATTACTGAGATTCTGGTATTGTATCTCTAGCTTTAGGATAAAAGGAACATTAAAACTGAAATATTTCTTCAACCAAATACTCAGAATGCTGTCATTATTACCTGCTACCCAGTGCTGTTACATAAATATAATCTCAGGAACAGCAATTCTGATCCTCTGCTCTTCAGAGGTCCTCTTACATAAGAGGACAAGCAAAATACTTCATCTATTGCCCCCATCTCTTCTGTACAGTCCAGGGTCAGTGCCTTTTCTTTAGATGCTTTTTTTTTGAAACAGTTCAGCAAAAGGTGAAAGAGGACACCACACTTATCCTGTTGTGGACACCTGAAGTAGCTTAAAAGAGAGAGTTTGAGTACAACACAACCAGCTTTTTTTTTCCCTCTTTCAAAAAAGCCTGCTTGAAACTGGAAGGTAGAAGGCAATCTTCAGACACCTAAGCCTAAATTAGAACCTATAAGCCTTCCTCTCTGTGCTTCAAATAATGTTTATATATTATATATATATAACCCAGTAAAATTAAAACAGCATTATTTGATAAAATATATTCTTGAATAAGAAACCATACATTACATACACTGTACTTTGTTCAATTGGAAAAAAAACACAAACAAAACAACCAAACTCAAAATCAACAACACTAAACAAAGACAGGAATGCATGAGACTGTACAAAACAGTTACAGGAGCATCACAGGACCATGAAAAAAAGAAGCAAAAGTGACGGATAAAGCAAGAATGGCCTCTTCCGACCTACTGAAGTGAGACGTCTCTACTATGCCAACAAATCACTGCAGTGATGCTGAAGTTAACTGACAGTGCTAACCTGTAGTAGGCATGAAGGAATATATACTGAGTGAATAGCATGCTCTCAGTATGGGATTTCTACATGAAAAATTATCATTTCATGTATGTTGGCAAACCAATGTAAAGTCTACAAAGAACATCTTCTAGGATATGTAGTAAAGAAACTTCTCACACCCCTAGCCCTTGAGTCAAATAGTTGCATTTGTACAGCAGCAGATGTGAAATCTGATTTGGTATGAAAGTTTGATACTGTCTGTGGATATTCTCGATATAGTCAAGAGCAACTGAAGAGAGATCCACAAAAGCAATATTTATTTTCAAGCTATTTTGCAAGAAAAGCAAGATACTGTGAGTATCAAGAGACAATTGTTACATGTTAATTTTTCAAACCCCAATTTTGGTGGTGCTTCCCCTCTCTCCTTCAGTTGCATTATGATCTCAGAAATGCTCAGTTAGGCTGATACCTACAGATTTTAGTATATTTTGTAGATTTTTTGGGATTATATAACTTATATGGATTCTCCTAAGTTGCTCACATATTAGGTGAGGTGGTATTAGAAGTTACTAAAGCTCTTTCTCACAGATTGTGAGCTTTCTCATGCCCTGCCAAGGCCATGGTGTTTGTGAGAAACCACCTGTAGATAGCGTGAAGACAAAACACAAGAAGGCCTGGAGGTTCTGGAACTTCTCCAAGGGGCAGTTTTGAAGACCCCTATAGGTGTGGCACAGAGGGAAATGAGAATCATGGTTGGTTATAGATATCTCATATGTTAATTGCTGGAGAAGTTATAAAAGTCGTTACATCCCTGGTCACGGGTGGGCATGTCTGTGTGCATGTCTGTGTGCAAGTGTGGGCCTGTGCATGTGCATAAGTGAGTACCTGTTGTGTTTATAGTAAGTTCAATAGAATCTCTTGTTAAATTGTTTAAATTAGGCTATTAAGTGCTGTTAAGTTTAAGTACTGTTAAAAGCTTTAGGCCTAAACTGTTGGTCAAGTCTGAGGCTCAGTTTGGCAAGGTGGTCCACTCTGAACCCTGTGACTCAACAGGAGGGTCTTCCTTATTCCTTTTTATCCTTACTCTTTTCCATCCCTAGCCTCTATGTAGATGTTTTTTGTCCATTTTAGCCTTAGATTGATTGATTTTATATTTTAGTCCAATTGTTCTGTGTGCTTTAACCATCTAGTAAATAGTAGAGTGAACCTTGCCAACGAACTTTGTCATGCTTTCACTTTTATATTAAACCTACTTTTGCTGATAGCTTTGCCAGTGATTCTTTGAGTGACCTAAAACAGTCATTTGTGACAAATATCTATGGAATAAAATCAGAGTATGATTTGGGGAGATGACAGGAGAGACAGACTTAAAGAAAAACATCACTGGCAAACATTAAAAACAAGTATTGTCACAGAGTCACATGTTCTTTTCAGTAGTCTTAGGTTTAGCTTCACTAGTTTACTTCTTAAAACAAGGTCCCCCTGATCAGAACACACAACTAGGAACAGTCGGCTAATTTATATAAGGCACTAGGAAGAGAAACTTCAAGACAGACAGTTACACAAGCTATGCTGCAAAAGCACTGTTAGAGCATTTAGACTACTGTATANGTCCAATTGTTCTGTGTGCTTTAACCATCTAGTAAATAGTAGAGTGAACCTTGCCAACGAACTTTGTCATGCTTTCACTTTTATATTAAACCTACTTTTGCTGATAGCTTTGCCAGTGATTCTTTGAGTGACCTAAAACAGTCATTTGTGACAAATATCTATGGAATAAAATCAGAGTATGATTTGGGGAGATGACAGGAGAGACAGACTTAAAGAAAAACATCACTGGCAAACATTAAAAACAAGTATTGTCACAGAGTCACATGTTCTTTTCAGTAGTCTTAGGTTTAGCTTCACTAGTTTACTTCTTAAAACAAGGTCCCCCTGATCAGAACACACAACTAGGAACAGTCGGCTAATTTATATAAGGCACTAGGAAGAGAAACTTCAAGACAGACAGTTACACAAGCTATGCTGCAAAAGCACTGTTAGAGCATTTAGACTACTGTATAAAGTCTACTTTGATAAAGGACCAAAGAGAAGATAATTTATCACTGATGATTTAGAGGGCATTCATTACACTAAACTGCCTTAACAATCCTCCAATTTAAAAACAACAGGAAACAGAACATCAATTTGAGCAAAATAAAAGTTTAACCCATTAAAACCAGAAAAGATTAATTTCAGCAAGGTCTTTGAAAAGCATCTGAGATGACAGTTTACCCTATTTTAATAAACCAGAGGTCCAAGGAAGGTCATGTATTTGAAGAGCTCCTTTCAGAATGAATAGAAGTAACAGACACTAAATGCCAAACTCTTAAAACTGAAAGTTCATAGGTAAGTTTATTTAGGCAAATACAATTCAAGTGAGCTTTTTTTTTATTAAAGGAAACTGAANNNNTTATTAAAGGAAACTGAACTACTCAATCTGATTTAGATGTGTAAAAGACATTCATCTTATTAATCACCACTAATATAAAGCAAAGGGAACAAAGAGTATTAAGTTCAGGCTACCAAGAAGTGTTATTTCCTGTCCTCATCTATTCTGAAGCATGAACTTGATTCCCTTTTCCTGACTTAGACCGACAACTCAAATTCATTTCTTGTCAATTAAAAATAAAGTAGAATGGTGAGACACAAAGACAAAACTAAAACACTTTCCCCAAACCCCCTTCTTCCCAGGCTACTTTCACTCCTTCATTTCCAACCTTATACCTCTTCCTCCCCATTTCAGGGGCGGGGAGAAAATCACACAATGGTTTTGGTTGGAAGGGACCTTAGAAATCTTCTAGTTCCAACTCCCCTGTGGAATGGGAGGTTGCAGTCAGTTCTCAAGAGCTTATCTGCCACTCCTTCCTCCTCACACTTTTCTCCTGCTCCAACATAGGATCTCTCCCACAGGATAGTCCTTCACAAACTGCTCCAGCATGGATCAGTCCTTCAGTGGAGTGCGGGTCGCCTAGGGGCTGCAATTCCTGACAGAAAACCTCCTCCTCTCTGAAGGTACAATCTCTAGAGGCTGTAGCTTCCTTCAGGGCACATCCACCTGCTCTGGCGTGGAGCCCTCCATGATCTGTAGGGTGGATATCTGCTCTAGAGAGGTCTGCTCCACAGGCTGTAGGGAAATCTCTGTTCCAATGCCTGGAATACCTCCTACCCCTCCATCACTGACCTAGGTGTCTGCAAAGCTCTCTCTCTTGCATTTTCCCCCTCATTCCTCCTCTCACACACACACTGATGCACAGCATTTCATCCTTTCTTAAATGTTCTCCCCAGCTTCACTGGTTCCTGTTTGGCCAGTGGCAGATCTATTTTGGAGCCAGTTGGAACTGGCTTTGTCCAGCACAGTGGCAGCCCCTAGTCTCTTCTGATGGAGGCTGCTCCTACAGTCTCCTCACTACCAAAACCTCACCACATAAACCAAATATAACTCTCTCTATACATATACACTTTTTCCTTTTTTTCCTAATTTGTATTACCTACTTCTACCAAAAAGAAACCAATAGATGAAAATACTTCCGTAATTATATTTGTGGAATCTTTCTTTTAACTCCCACTTAGGTTCCTTGAAAGAAGGAACTTAGAATAGTGGCTTTCAATTTATCTTTTTAATCTTCTGTGGAAGGTACGAGTTTATATAGCAAATTCAAGCCTGCTAACAAAGAGCTGGCTTTACTTAATTCTTTTTTATGGTCCACAGAATATGAAATTAACAAAGCAAATTCAATCCACAGAAATTAGTGTCTTGTATTAACATCAGCTTTTAAGAACATATGTCCTAGTTCAACAGGAGGAGACCACTCCTCTCAACCAGGCTGTGACTGTCATCTGTACCAACAAGTTTTTCACCTCCTTTACTTTGGACTCAGGGGAACCACGTGGGTCTCAGCACAGGAGCCAACAAACCCCATTGTGTTTGTGTCCCAGGGTGCTGGGTTACACTTCTGGGTTTTGTGGGTTAAAACCATTTTCTCTTTGTGCTATTGCATTTATTGTAATATTTTCATTAAATTGTAACTCTGATTTATAATCTCTCTTGTGGTGGACTTGTTCCTGCTGCTGATTTACCTTTAAACCAGCACAACATAAAAAATGGTAAGGGACCTTGATGCAAGAAGCCACTTTCTGCTTCCTGGAAAAAGGAAGTACAATTGCACCCCAGCCACCTACTTTCCAGATAATTTTTACTGAGTACACCCTTTTTTACCTACAGAGATGTAAGGTCTGTTCAAGAGTTTCCTGATAGCAAATGGCAAGCACACAAATAGGTTTTCCAGGATCTGTCTGAATTAGGCTACAGGGTTAATGACTGATACAAGCATAAGGGAAAAAAGTTTAACATTTTTAAACTTCTTTATAGCTTTAAATTGTGCTCAGCAGCACATTTAAGATGCAAAACAAAGTCTTACTTCACAGGTAACTATCATGTTTTAAGTAATTTGCATTTTCCTGATATTTGCTTATAATAAAGTTGTCTGAATGCTTTTTTGATATTTAGTTGGTTTAGTCTTGAGAATTGCTACAGCTTTTGAGTAACTTTGATATACTGTTATTTACAAGTGGTCATAGTTTGATATGCAGTATTATTCCTATATTAGCTCGGTGGCTTATCTGAAGTAGTAAAAGAACTTACTAAATACAAAGTCATCAGAGTTGTCGCCAGTAAGTTAATGTTTATTGGGGAGTCTTAGTTAAAGCTCTCTAAAAGTTCAGAAGACTAGCTTTGGTCACACTGCTTTATTTTGTTCATGTTCCTCTACTCAATTGACAAGGCTTATTGTTTGGTTTGGTTGGGGTTTTTTTTGGTTTTGTTTTTGGTGGGGTTGTTTGGTTGGTTTGGGTATTTTTTTATTTTAAGTAATCAAGAATATTTTGCCACTTACTAGAAGAAACACAAAATTTGTTTACTAATTAAACAAGTACCATCTTTACTAGAAGTAGAAATCTAGCAACAAAAAAGCTTACAAATTATTCACAAGATTCAGGAGCTTACTGACTTTCTAGAATATTTCTAGGTATAACATCAAAGCTTGACATTAACAACTTTTTTGTATTTTTTTAAGTTTCTTTAGTTTTACTGTTCATAGGTTTCCTACAAATTTATACCTAATATTACCTAAACACTTCTTTTTCCCCCTTCCTCCCACCCCATTACTCACTATGCTACGTGCTGGATTAAGGGCCAGCATGTGCTGAATGATCAGCTGGCCATTATCTTCTTGGGTTTTTTTCACTTGGGCCAATAATTTAATCTATCCCCTCTACCCAACTGGCTCTTTTCATAAAGCCCACAGAACTCAGTTTTCTTTATGACCTCTGACTCATGAAATCAACTAACAGGTTCAACAGGCTGTGATCAGAAAAAGGAGGAGACAGACAAAACAGATGGGTAGACTGACAGCATGATCACAACAGCTTCTATTTGTAAGTTTACCTTGCCTTCTTAAATCTGAAGCATTCATCATATTCCCAGTTTTAGAAATATTAATTTCTTAGTGCAGTAGATACTTGTTCAACTTAGCAGTGTTCTAGAATAAGAATTCAATTCCACCCCACAAGTTCACTGTTATCCTTATCTTGCAGCAGGGAAGTTCTAACCAGGCTTTTCCAACCAAGTGAACCCTCTACACATCCTAGAACATCAGTAATCAACATTAGAGGAGCAGATTTTTTTAATTAAGAAAATAGCTGGGAAAACTGTACTTTCACTTTGGAAAACAAACATGAAGTTAACACTTTCCATTATACTGCTTTGACAACTCAATAAAAATAAAAAAAAAAAAGGAAGCCTCCCTGGAATTAACAGTCCACTGCTCCAACTTTAGAGATAGCATAGTTTGGGGGTTATATAGCACGTATTATGTACGCATGCCATGTACTCTATAGATAGACATGAGTTTTACTTTATCATTTCAACTGAATCTGTTTAAGCGTTTGAGACTTCAGACAACTTTTGAGGAAAAAAGTGATGCTGATGGAGCTTAAATAGAATTAAAATTCTATTATGTAAGGTATATACATGATTGTTACAGTCATTAAATGAAACTAACTGATTCTAACAAGCAGATTAAGCATCTGTAAAAAAGCATGGTCAGTCCACTTGCTCACCAGGAAGCTTTGGCACCAAGTTAAAACGTAAAGCAGTTCTAAAAAAACAAAATAAAGGAGAATATGTAACCAAGGACTGAACGTGCTTACCTTGACTCTCCACTACTGTTTCTTACAATGTCTTCATCACTGTGCCCGTTCATTGTAAATATTAAGAAGTTTAAAAGATAAATAGAAGTCCACTCAGGTTAGAAGGCAGATGTCAAGAAGTTACTTCTTGGTACTCTGTTTTCCAGGTGACTTTTTTACTCAACTGTTCTCTGCAAGATTTTTCCCAAATTGCCTAAAGTAGTAAAGGAAAATGTTGACATAATTTGAAATATTTGATGGTTGCAACTGAAACATACTGAAAATAACCTATCCTGTCATAACACCACCGAAAGGGAGTATCTATCACATTTGGCACCTTCTTTTTAATTGAAAATAGCTTTTGGTGTGCCATAGTCCTGTCTTAAGAACAATCTGATCTTACTTTTTAAGGAAAACAGCCTCCTGAAATACATAAATAAAAATTATGAATATTAATGCTCTAAGATCTGATTAGCAAAATCATTTTGGCACAAAACACATATCAGAAGCAGTTCTAGACACAAAGTTTACATTCTGTTGGGGGTAGTTTAAAAAATGGCTCAACTACATCAAGCTAACAAGATGCCACAGATGGAGTGATTGTTATTTAATACACATGAACATCTTCAATCAGATCTCTACCATGTCAGATGCACCTAGGAAAAGTTTAGATTCACTTTAAATGGAATGCAAATATGAACTCATTGTTAATAAGCTAAAGAGCAACGCCTCTCACAGATTTAGTTGTGTGAAAGCGAGTAGGGGCTCGCCTGCAGGTTGCCGGCCTCGAGGTGCTCTTTAATACAGCCCAACGTACAGCTCATTATGGAGGCGGGGCCGCCTCGCTCCGGGATGGAAAAAGCCCTGTGCTGTGACACTATCTCAGACACCAGGGCCACTCCAGATAGTAAACAAAGACAATGACGGAAGAAAAGTGATAGGAAAGAGCCCTGTAACCCCAAAGAAGCCGCAAAGCGAGACTAGGACCCCCGCGGCGACGAGCCAGGCAGCTTGGTGGTTCCTCAGGGATCGGCCGCTGGCTGCCCAACGAGGCCAAGATCCGCGCTATCTGCCCTCCCAGGCCCAGGGTGCGAACACTCTGCCGCTTCCGGGACCGGCGCTCTCTGGGCCCCAGGAAAGATCTTTAGTGGCCATGGAACTCTCCTTGTCAGCCACTCCCTGCTCCGCGCCGATCCTGCCCAACCACCCGCCCCGCGCTCTCGCGGCCTCCCGTGACCGACCGCTCCCGAGGAGAGCCTAGGCCAGGGCTTCCTCCCTACCTCTCGCGAGTTCACCTCCCGCCCCCGAAAACGGCCCTCTGCTGGTGGCGCGACCCGCACAGGCGCCGCTCCTGGCCAAGGTTCCCCGGAAGTATTGCCAAAGCTACCGCTGTCTTCCCTGCTCGCTCCTCCCAGCGCCCCCCCATGGCTAGAGAAGAGCGAAGGCCTCCCAGCCGGTTCGTCACACTCCCCCCGCAGGACCCAGCGAAAGAGGCTCAACCCCGACATCCCGACTGCCCGCCTCAGCTCTCACAGCTCTCTCTCTCCCTCCCTCTTCAAAAAACAGCGACCGGATCCAGGGACCCAGCGGCACGCTGGGCATCCAACCTCTTCTTCTCAACGCCAGTCGCCTCTCCATTCATCTTCGAAAGCGACAACCACCGCGCAACTGCGGACCAGGGCAAAGGAAAGGAGCCATGGCGGGCCTCTGCCTACCTGCGTGTGTGCGTGCCCGCCTTGGCTTTCCTAGAGCTGCTCTGGTCTGAGACGGCGCTACACCCCACGAGGAGGTCCGTGCTGCAATCTAAGGTCGGAGGCTGCTCCTGCGGCCGCCACAAGGTCTGGGCCGCCGGCTCCTTACAGGCCCACGCGGTGGGCTCGCCTGCAGCCCCCACCGGCTTGAGCAATAGGGCCCCAAACCGAGCAGGGAGAACCCTGATGAGTAAGTGCTCTGTTGCTCCGCCGCCGTTTCTTATGTCCTCCCAACCACCGCCATCACGCTGCCGTTCCGCTCAACCTCCTCCATTAGTTGAATGGAAACCCTGGACGTGATGTCAGTCCTGCGCCCTGGGACAGAGCAGGGAGGAGGAGGAGCAACAGTCGGGAGGGGACGGCGCCGCCGGGACAATGGCGGCAGGAAGGGCCACTTGGAGGGCATGGTGCAACGGCTTCCTAGTTGCGCCGGATACTGCAGGGGCTAGAGGCAGCTGGCGCTCGCCTGCCCCGCCGCAGCAGCGAACGGGCGCTGGGGCGGGTGCCGCTCTTGGTGCCTGCTGCAGCTCCTGTGTGAGGGGGCAGGGCGTGCCCAGCGTAGCAGGAAACCTGGCCTAAGTCACACGTTACTGTTTAGTGTGGTGTGCTTTGTTTTTTGGGTTTTTTTTTGTTTCAGGTTTTTCCTGTCTAAAATCAGAGCCCCCTAACAAACACGTATGCATTTCTTAGTCTTCCTATGCAGTTACAGTTGGCATTAAGGCATATTTAGGAAAGCTTGGCATGCAGCTGCACAGAGAACACTTGCCTTCATGAGGAAAGCATCCCCCAGCTGAAGGCAGAACACTCCTTCCTCTTGATATCTAACTCGAGTTGTTTTGAAGTGATGAATGAGAAAGCTGTTTGTTTAAGGTGGCTCATGATCAGAAAAAAAAAAGTAAATCGTCCTACTGCTGGAGTCTACCTGTTCCCAGAGTGGAAAGAAAGTAGTGGCTGTTTCAGTGAAAAACTTATGTTCTGAGCAACACAATTATAGTGTTGGAAAGAGGAAGTAATCTATCTTCTTTGTCCTCTTTGGACTCCCACATATCATGCTGGTTTTGGCTAGGGTTTAGTTAATTTTCTTCATAGTAGCTAGTATGATGCTATGTTTTGGATTTGTTCTGAAAACAGTGTTCATATTTCAGGAATATTTCTTTTATTGCTGAGCAGTGCTTACGCACAACCAAGGCCTTTCCTGCTTCTCACACCACCCCATCATTGAGTAGGCTGAGGGTGCACAAGAAGTTGAGAGGAGACAGAGTCAGGACAGCTGACCCCAACTGACCAAAGGGATATTCCATACCATATGAGATCATGTTCAGCATATAAAGCTGAGAGAAGAAGAAGGAAGGGGAGGATGTTCGAATTTATGGCATCTGTCTTCCCCAAGTAACCGTTATGCATGATGGAGCCCTGCTTTCCTGGAGATGGCTGAACACCTGCCTGCTACTGAATTAATTCCTTGTTTTGTTTTGCTTATTAAAATGTCTTTATCTCAACCCACAAGTTTTCTCACTTTTATTCTTCCAATTTTCTCCCCCATCCTGTCACCAAAAATGTTGTGAAAATAAAACTCTAGCACTGTAATTTCAGTATTAGAAAGCAGGCATTACTTTATTTCAGCACTGGGTGTGGGGGGATCACTCCTCCTAATACGCACATGCCAACTATCAAAACTTTTAACTATTTATACATTTTAGCAAACAAAGGAATTAGTGTTCATTGGTTATAAGTTAAATAGTTCTCTTATTAATTAGTATTCTCATTGATTAATGATTCTCTCACTTCTCATGCTAATTAGTCTGCATGCTCAGTCTTTCTCTTCTTTTGGATCTGTGGGTTTCTCGGGTCAGTGGTCACAGATCTCCCCCTACCAGAATTACCTTTTACCCAGTTAGAGCTGATTTCAGCACAATTGCTGAGTTGGCTTTATTAGTTTCCTCCTTATCTTGGGAGTTCTGCCAAATGTCCTTGTGGCACATAAGTTCTGCATTTCCTCCCAAGCTTTGTTAGCCTCCCCCCCAGGTCTGAGATCATTGGAGCATGTCAAGCCCTAAACTTTGATTTGTTTTTCTAACATATGGACATCACTTGGAGCTTGCTTGCTAGCTAGCTGCTAATCTGTTTCATGGATTAAATCTCCCTTTTTGTTGATTAGGCTTGAAAGTTTACAAAGACCAAACATCAAAGAACATCCTTTCTTAAGAAACTTTTACATATTCCACATTTTGCAACAATTAGGCAGGACCTTGTTTCATAACTCCTTTCTCATTCCCTGTAACTCTGAGCAAATTGGTAACTGTTTCTGACTCTTGAGATGTCAGTATCAGCAAGACTAAACACTATTTGTTACAATTAAAGATTTTCCCAACAATCTCACTATGGGGGGAGTAAGTGGATGTGTGGTACTTAATTGTTGTCTGGGGTTAAACCATGACACATATGTAATCGCACTTCATTATGCTAGGGAGGACTGTGGGGTCATTACTGACCAAGATGTGGTACCATACTTGGAATTTTCTTCAGCACCCTGCAAGAGTAAAAGAGAATGAGATTAACATGAATAATAGACAGTTTGCTCATGAAGGAAGAAAAGGCTTGAAAGAAGAGAGTCATTGTGTGGATATGCCAGAGCAAGGTGACTACAGTAACTGTCAAATCAGTTCATACCTGAAGATTTGTGTTGGCCAGGAGTCACAGTAAGTCAGTTAGAGATGTTTGGCCTAGGGTTTATCTCATGGCTGCTCCCTCTAGGGTGAGCAAAGCTGTGCAGCCAAGGCACCTGCCATCCCCTCAACAGGGCTGTAGGGGTTTCCTGAGGCTGCTCCTTCATCCCACCAACTGTTGGTATCAGCTGTTGTACAAAGCAATGCCATCTCCTTTTTGGAGCCAGACTGCAGCAGCAGAGGCTAGGTGAGGCACTTCCACTAGTCCATCTCTCAATCACCATAGAAAATACCTCAAAATCTCAGGAGTTACAGAATAAACTTTATTCCCCCCTTAGAAATAATAATTAAAAAAGCATAAGAAGGTGTTTAGACAAGAAAATAGCTTCAAAGCCTGCAAAAAAGCTGTATTAGATTATATTCTTTCCTGAGGCATGTAAGTTTGCTTACGTCAGCTTAAGGAATAGACAATGACACCACAAGATCAATGGAATTTAAACTCAAGAATGTCAGAATGAAAGTGCTTTAAATTAAATTCAAGTTTAAAATTTTAATTTAAATTAAGATAACCCTGAAACACTACCAAGGTTTACTGGGTATGACTGGGATGGAGTTAATTTTCTTTGTAGCAACCCGCATGGCACTGTATTTCAGATTTGTGACTAAAACTGTTGATAACACTGTTGTAGCTATTGCTGAAGGATGCTTGCACAGCATCCAAGCTTTTTCTTTTTCCCACTGTACCCCAACAGCAAGTAGTCTGGGGGTGGGCATGAAGGCTGGGAGGGAACACAACGTGGACAGGTGACCTGAATTGGCCAAAGGAATATTCTGTGCCATACAATGTCATGTTCAGCAATAAAAACTGAGAGGAGAGGGTTTTGGGGGACATAGCCATTGCTCAGAGACTTGCTGAACATCAATCTGGTTTTTTTTCATCAATTGTGTTTTTGTTTTCTTTAATTTTCTTCTTTCCTTATTAAAGTATCTTTAGCTTGACCCACAGTTTTCTTGGTCTTCCTATTCTTTTACCTGTCCTGCTTGTGTTGCGGTTAGGTTGAGTGAGTGGCTGTATGGTGCTTAGCTGTTGGATAAGACCCCAAATCTGCAAACATTTTGAATATTTTCACAATTTTCTGGCATTCCTCTGATAAGTATTTAGGGCAAAGGAGTTCAAGAGGGCTGGACATTCTTCAAGAAGAAAATCCTAAAGATGCAGGAGAAAGCTGTCCCCATGTGCTGAAAAACGAGCTGGCAGGGAAAAAGACTGGCTTGACTGAACAGACAGCTTTGGCTGAAACTCAGGACAAAAAGAGAGTTTAGGAACTTAGGAAGAAGGGGCAGGCAACTCAGGAGGACTACAAGGATGTCATGAGGTTATACAGGGAGAAAATTAGAACAGCCAAAGCCCGACTAGAAGGTAATCTGGCTACTGTTGTAAAAGACAATTAAAATGTTTTTACAAATGCATAAGTAATAAAAGGAGGGCTAAGGAGAATATTTGTCCTTTATTAGATGCAGGGAGAAACATAATGACAAAGGATGAGTGATGGCCGTCGATCGGGGAAATAAATGACCCACTGTGCACCAGATGGAACAAAGACACAAAGTGAATATTTATTGAGGAACGCCACTAATATTTATAGGGTTCTGAGGGGAAGGTTCTGGAACTTGGACGCGATTGGGTTAGGGTAGGGACGGAGTGAGTAACTGGCAACTGGATAGCCAATGGGGAACAACTCATCAAATGATGGGAGAAGTAACCAATAGGAACCCAGGGATTAGGGCAGAGGCAGAAACAGGCAGAAGGGGCAGGCGCATCGCTGGTAGTGGTGGCATCAGCAATTCGAGGCAGGGCGATCTCCAGACAGGGCCGCCCTGGCCCAGATGCTGCCACACAGCAGCAGCAGCAGCAGCAGCTATGTTGGCAGTGCAGGACAGGAACTGCCCCACAGGTGGTGAGCGGTGCAGTGACTAATCGGGGAAAAAGCCACTGGGGGAATAAACATGAGGGGACAACAACCACGCAGGGGGATACAGAAAACTTTCCGAACCAAGAAACCTACAGTAAAATGCATAACTTTTAAACTCCAACAACAAAAGTCTCTCATATATATAGCGGGTCAGGTCCAAGCTGCTCCCCAGTGCCGTCCTCCACAGAAGTCCGTTTTCGCGTTCTCCCACAGATGAGGAAAAGGCTGAGATACTTAATGCCTTCTTTGGCTCAGTCTTTGATAGTAAGACTGGTTGTTTTCTGTGTACCCAGCCCCCTGACGTGCAAGAGAGGGAGGAGAATGAAGCCCCTATAAACCAAGAGGAAATAGTAAGTGTCTGTTGTAGTTTGGAATTATTATGTAAATTCTCTCCCCTGCCACTAACTGCCCATGTCAGTAGTCGACAAAAAAAGTAGTTAACTGCTGATCACTT